>JAXGGA010013303.1:0-35727 GCA_038373865.1 Uloborus plumipes | reverse complement strand
TTTTTTTTAAAACAAAAATACAAAATGCAGATCCCGGCCACCTTGTTTAGTGGTCAGAGCAGTCTGCCACATATGATGTCCCGGGTACGAGTCCCGGCTTGGGCATGGATGTGCTTTCTCTCTCCTGTCCTTGTCCTTTCTTTGTGTATGAATGTGTTGTTGTGCTGTGAAAGGTTGCCTACCCTATAAACGGGTCCCTATGGCATGGGTGTACTGTGGAAGTCGGACTTCACACCAAATTACGGTACAGTTGCAAAAGTGAAGCAGCGCACCCCAAATTGCCAGCCTGGGTGGCACACGACAACACAATGCAGATGCATCCCGCCAAAAATAAAATAGCCATCAGCATCATCACTGGTGGCAAAGGTTAACTTGAAGAGAAAATCTACCCATCTGCTTTACAAAACATCTAAATACATAATTTGAATTTAAAAAATGCAATGAAACTTTGTTGGAAAAATAGTCAAAGATAACCAAATTTGCAATTAATCAGTAAATTAAATAAAATGTTTATTAAACATCAAATAAAAGGTGGTTTTGTTTTTGTTTTATCTGCATAATGTATTGTTATTTGGATTTCAAAATAAATAATTTTATTTTTTAGAAAAATTTGTAAGTTTTTTAAACACTTTTTCTTTTATACATAGTAATTAAGTTAAGATATATGAAGTACATAATGTAATATTACTATATGCAGAATGAAGTGGTTTTGGATTTCAATTTTGGAACTTGGCTCAAAGGGACTACCGACAACGTCAAAGTGGCCATGAACTTTTTTGGGATTACTGGCCACGGGTCACTGTCAATTTTTTTTTTTTGTCTAAAGCTTTACCTTTTGTCTATCACAGAACAATATAAAACACTTATGTGCAGTTTTGTATACCATTCATGGCTTTTTGGCATTTGTGAAGGGTCTTGGAGACCCATCACAGTTGCAACACTTATGACTTGATAAATCCGCCAAACACTGGAGGTACAAAACAATTAAGAAATGATCATAAGTCCTGGTAACAAATGGACATGCATACTTTTGAAAATGTTGTACTGAAGGAAACAAATGGAAATTAACAACTTCTTTTATATGTGATGGCTGGATAAAAGTAAAATAGTACTATTTTAATTGCATATAAATAATTTATTGTATCACACAAATTTACTTTATCAAACACAAAACCTTTGGTTTAGAGACGGATTTATTTTGTCGGAGTTGGGATGGGTCCTATGGCTACAGGGTCCCCGAATGGCACCAAAATGCCCATGATGAATGTTCTGCATAGTTCCGTGATAGACAAAGGGCCACAAAAATTACTTGTGATGGGTCTCCAAGCAGCGGTGTACGCAGACAAATCATTTCAGGGGGGCTGAGCCGAGACTCTTAGAGGAGGGGGTGGGGCATCTCATAAAATGTAGCTAAGAAAAGCAAAAGTTTTGAACTTCTGAGATCAATGCTAATATCAGGTGACAAAAATGTATCATATTTTTTTTCCTTATAATTTTTGCTGAGAAGTAAAATGTTTCGAGGAAAATCGAAAGCGACTAAATTGAAATTGAAAATTTTTCTTTTTTGAAGAAGGTGTTCCACGTCTTATCCGTATCACATCCATTTAACATGTAATTCTGGAACTGCCGAATCGCCGCTGCCAGGGGGTTAAAGAAGTGCATGCAATATTTTTGCAAAGTTGAGCTTTAATAACATTAATTTTTCCATTTATTTTAATGTGTTCCTAATTTTGTGTTTCAATCACACATTTGTTGAAATTTATTTAACAGAATTAGATGAATGAACAAGCATTAATCGGCGTTCCTGAAACATATTTGAAATAAAAGTCAACAAAATTGAATTATAAGATGACCATACACATCACATACAGTAAAATGGAGAGACCAAAGAAAAGAAGAAGAAGAAGGAATTTACTTTTCCTTAATTTTTGCCCCATACTTATTTTCTAAAATTCTGATGTCTAAGAAAGGAAAAATAAATAAATAAATAAATGACAACAAATAAACAATTTCAGCTTAAATTTTAAAAATTTGCTGGGAAAATTTCGGAGGGGGCTGCAGACCTATCAGCTCACCCCTGAGAACGCCACTGTCTCCAAGCCTATAAATCTGCCACCGCTTTCTTTGCAATATAGCTTACTTTAGTAATATGTATATCACAGTATCTTATTAGTCAAGTTTTTCGATTTCGCAAATTCTATATAACTTTTTTCATCTTCCTAAAGAGTTTGTAAAATCGAGTGTCAACTATAGTACCACTAAAATTCTGAAGGAAAAAAATCTTTATATATATATATATATGCTTGTAGTAAAATACTATACCATATAGTATTTTGACTATTTTTCTTTCCAAGCATTTGAAAGATTAACCAAACTTATTTTAAAAACACATTAAATCTGCTTTTGGAACACCACAAGTAAATAAACAATATACGAGCATAAAATCTTTGCATTTCAGCACAATTTCATTGTTACTCCAGGAATTGTTATTTTACTATGATTCAGTGTTAGAAATAAGCGGTCGTTAGTCGTATTTTGCGACCAAAATTTTTCATTTGACGCCTAAACATCCAAACCCAGGCGCCAAGTTTGACGCCTAAAGATTTTGGAATCGCAGAAAGCCTTTCTTGCCTGACTCATCATGAGAGACGAAAAGAAAAGGATTCGCCATAACATTTCTCCTGCTCCTCCCAGCAGTTTGTGCTCCTCCCCCGGCAGTTTGTCCACGAAGCATACCCCCCCCCCCCACAGCTCTGGCAGTGGGGAAATGCATGATGGGATACGCCTTACAAAGGAAGTTGTGCCTGGTTATGGTGGTTATGCACGGTGCAGTGTTTTTTGTTTGTTCCGTGTTTTGTTCAACGCTCCTTATTGTCTTCATAATATAAAAAGGCAGCGATAGCTTTGAGCAAGCAAAAAATAATTCAAAACATCCATCAAAATTTCCAACTCTATCTGCTCCATGCACCCCCCCTCCTTTTCTAATGCTTATTATTAGGCTGATAGCTGAACTTGTGCGCTTGAGTCAGCGAAATTATCACTGTGTTGTGTCTACAACCCGCTTGCTCCCTTGGCTTGTTGGGAGCTATAGATGACACGGGCTATATCTCTTATTTTCAAGGAGTTTGTTTAAGGAAAAAGAAATGAATAGCAATTGCAAAAAGGGATAAATGCAAATGTATTTGCAGCTAATTGGACAATTGGACAAAGTTACTTTTTACATTTTAATGAAACTTTTAATGTTTTTTTAGTTAGTAGATCATTTTAATGAAACATTTAAGTTATTGAATTCAAGTGATTAATTTCGAGAGAACTTCCGATTTTTTTTTCACAAATCTTCCTATTTTTTATTTGAAGAGATTGGCAGGTTACTTTGGCAAACTGATTCAAAAGATTTCCAAGAAATTTGGGTGGTAGATGTCCATGGGAAAATTTAAGACTGAGTTTCTGAGGGGGGGGGGGCAAGTTCTTTTTTTTTCTTTGAGCAAACAATAGCTCTAATAATTGCCTACATGCTAATTATTGTTTGATTTTTCGTAATATTTTTGAAAATTTGTTTAGATTTTACATGGATAATCTTTATTTTTTTCCAATTCTACTAATGAGTTTTACCTTTTTAGAAATTTATCGAAAAACTAGCAGTTTTTTTTTTTTTTTAAATCAAATTTCAGCCATTTTTCCAAAATTTGTGCCAAATGGATTATTCCAAAACTAGCGATTTTTTTTACAATCCAACTTAACATTTTTTTCCCAAAACTTTTGATGACTGGTTTGTTTGGATTTTAATATTGAAAATGAATGATTAATTTATTCAGACTGATGATTATCATACTTTTTAAAAAGCATTTAGAAAGTGAGTAAAAGAGTATCCTCCACCCTTAATTTAGAGCTATTCAAGAAAGTAACTACAATCCTGAGTTAAGACGATAAAACTGCTGGTCCTACTGAGTTAGGTTTTCTGCCCTTAATAGTTTATATACCTTTTGTTCCCCTTCTCCTTAGACACAGGTATAGCTCTTTAGAAAACATTTTGCTCGGCTCTTTTTTAATCACTTGCAATGTTTTTGTCTATATTTTCCTTTAAAGAATTGCCCTTTCACTTTAAAAGTTATTTTAGACACCAATGCCTTATCATTTCTATTTAATGAATAATGTTTTTTCCTATGAGAAAAGGACATTCTGCCTTTTTCAGAACTCTTCTGAACTTCTTAGAAAAAATGCATGTTTTCTCGCTTCATGATTTTGGGAGGTATGTTTTCATTATTTAGAATCATCCCAAATAAACTGGTAGGGCATTGCCCCCCCCCCTCGCTCCCCATAAATCCGTCCATGTAGTTGCTGCATTTTTCCTGCTCTCTATTTGAAGGGTTATCCACTGTTCTGGAAAGGGGAGAGACGAAGGATACTGGGACAACACTATGAAACCCCCCCCCTGACCCCCCATAATTAAATGAAAAGGAAATACATAGTAACATCGCGATATATCGGCACATCGCGATGTTATACTGGTGATGTATTGCAATGTTAAAATCTGCAACATCGCTCAGCACTAGTCTGAAGCAATAATATTCTATACCATGCTCATTTTCATACATTGCCAGTAACATATCGTACATGGATTGTGTTTCTGTTGCATTTCTGTTGAATAAAGATTTTTTTTTTTTTTTAATTCTGATTATATTTGAATTTTTAAAAAAATGACGCCTAGATTGTTCATTTTGACGCCTAGAAATTGATCCTAGGAGTCACAATGACGCCTAGACTTAAATTTCTATTTCTAACACTGCTATGATTATCTATTTTTTTAACCTCTTAAATATGTACAAAGTGTGGTTAAACTCTTAAAGTTAGCAGGGAGACAAAATGCACAAGAAATTTGCTTATAATGCAAATACATAGATGACGACGAGAGAAAAAGTTGAAAGCTCACATTAAATCATGTTGTTCCCAATACCGACAATTGTCAAAAATATGAGCCACTTCATACAATGAAATCTCAAAATTCCACATCTATGAACATGGTATTTCTCACAAATTTTAAAGTATAAACCACTCAAGCACCAAGAGAAAGATAGATTTCAAACAATATCTTTATCTTTTTAAAATCATGTGCTCCCATGGCACATGATGGCAACATAAGACAAAAAAATCAAACTAGAGTGAAAACCAACCTACCCAGAACTAAAACCCCTTAAACATTTTTTTGTACAAAACCAACAATGTGGATGAAAAATGATCAAATAGGCTTTGTGCTGAACTATAATTTGATTTTTAACTTCAATTATACAACAATGTGGATGACATACAATATGTAGGGTTATAGCATTTTAATAGATACTAGCTTTAAATACAACAGGTACAGCCCTGGTGCTGAAGAGGCTTTGAGGGTACGATAAAAAATGTTTGACACAAGATACTTTTTTCATTGCAAATACTAGTGATTTGTTACTTCTACTTTGTCAATTCTACCAACAAAACATTCAATGAAGTAAAAATAATATAGCCTAAGAGCTAGCAATATGTTTGAGAAAGAATTTTAAGATGTCTAACTCTTTAATATATCTTTCGTTATGCTCTTTCAAACAGCGCTCAGGCTGTCTGGCTAAAAGTAAAGGCTGCGTTTTTTACTGGGCTAATCACATTATACTGGTAAAAATAGCAATTTTGAAATAATTTTAGGGCAATTAGAAGCTTAAAACTTGCACTGAAAATTATTTAATATATCAATAGAAAGCTCCATTCTTTAACTTTACTTCTTCTTCTTTCTTTAACTTGAAGAGAAGTTACAAGTCATTTGCATATAGAAACTTCTGCCCCCCCCCCCCACAACACTTTTTAAGTGTTTGACAGATCTAAATTCGTGCAATTTTCAAAGTAGATATCTAAAAATTAGCAAAATAACTTATTTTGTCATATGTGTCCTTCACACTAATTTTTTTTTATTGGAAAAGGTGAGGTGAAACCACTGGGCTTTAAAACAAAATTTATGTTTAAAAGGTAAATCGTAACAATTCATTAGTAAATTGTGCATTATCATAGTGAATGTTTCTAAAAACACCACAGTTAAATTATAAATTAAAAGGTTGAGTTTTGTAAACTCTTTATTGGATTCTCAGATAGTTCACTATGACAGGATTTGATTGTGTATGAATATATATATATATATATATATATATATATATATATATATATATATATATATATATATATATATATATGTATAAGACATTGTTGGGAAAAAAGGAAAAATACAAAAGACTTGAAGGAATAAAACAAACCTATAAAATTTGGGCTGAGTAACGTTTCTTAAATTTTAATCAGCAGTTCTTATGGATTTTTAGCGATGAATCCAGAAAAACCTTCACTTTCCGGACATAACAAAAGTATTTTTTGCAAAAGCAAATTTTCAAAACAAATAATTAAAAGACATAAAAATAGATTGACCTTTATAACTTAATTGTATTCAAACACACACACACCAAATATTTACATTCGTGTGTAATTTACAAATTGCATTTCCGTTCAACAAACTGAACTAAGAACTCACTTCAAAAACTTGACAGGTTTTGTAGAGAGCATAAGGATACTCAAGATGTTTGGTATACAGGCACTACTACTGCTCTGGTCCAGCATACATATATTTTTTTTCAGCACTAGGGAAGACTACGTAAATCAGGATACTACAATGAAACATACTGTGATTCTCTTAAAAAATAAAGCATTCCATCGACCAAGTTCATCAAAACCAAAACTATCGCCAAATGAGAACTAACCTCATAAAAACTAGTCAAAAATTTCAAATTGAAAGTTTTCCAAAGTGAGTAGATGGATAGTGAAATAATTTCGGCAACTTTCTCTTAGCATGTCTATCATGCATTTGACAAAAATTTTTAATTTAGGGAAATTGGTCAACGGAATAATATCTAAGTACCGTTTCTCAGAACCATGATGAGATAAGAGTTGGCATGTCATTACAAATGTTTATGTTTTTTTTTTAACACATGTAACATGTTTTTACAGCAAACGCATTAAAGCTTCCAAAAAAAAAAAATAAATAAATAAATAAATAAAACTTAACAACATAACAAGATAAAAAATAATGAAGCACATATTTTAACAAGAAATAAATATAAAAATGACTAGAAACAAACTAAGTGAAAATATCATTAAAATGACTCAGTATAGCATCTCGACTAAAACATTCTACGCTTAAAATACTGGTGTACTTGGATTTAAGCATTTTAAATAAAAACATTGTTTTACCCTTGAGAAATAAATAAACACACACACACACACACATATATAAATATATATACTTATTTACAGTATGACTAAGCCAATCCAAACTAATTGGGATTGGTGACTGTTAGGGTTCTTTTAAAATTGAAGGGGCGAGTGGATAAAGGTGATGTGTGACAATTTTTTAAATTTCTAGAAAAAACTTTCACAAAAAAATGTTGCGCTATTCTTTTTTTTTTTTTTTTAAGTAAGTTTTTCAAAAATTGTCACATATTACCTTCATCTACTTGCCCCTTCAATTCCAGAAAGAAAATGAATAGAAAAGAAAAAGATGCACTAAAACAAAATATAAGAGCTCAGAACTTTGAATTCCTCGATTCAAAAATAAGTAATAGAAGGGCACTATGTTTCCTTTTTAATTAGAATTCATCAAACATTTTCCAGACTGTGAAGATGGAGCTACCAAAAATGTCGGTGACTCTCTTTTAAACTAATGTTAGCTTAAAATTGCATCAGGAGATTTCAGTGTCAAGAAATTAACGGGGAAGAAAACCAATTCTATTCTTTGTGATCAAGTACTACACTTATGATCTCTCTTCTCTATGTATGTGGTCATATTTTAATAACCTTTGCTGAAGGTTCCCTGATTTAAATCAGCTTAATTTAAATCGAGTATAAATTTTTTAATCATTGATTACAATAATTTCGATTGTAATGGTATGATTGAAAATTTGATTTTTGAATCAAAAATCCTCCTCAAGGAAACATACAATCCATCTTTAGTTTCAACTATTTTATACCAGTTGATGAATGTCGGCAACACACATATCTAATAGTTTTTATTACTTTATTGTATCCGGTTAAATAAGTTTTGCAATCATGCAAAAAAAAGTCTTGTAGATATTTACTATTAGCTGAAACTGGACTGTATAATTAATTTAATGAGAGTAGAAAAAAGTTACGTTTGAATTTTAATGACAAATAAGCTACACCAAAATTGGTAGCAATACTGAGTGCATATGACAAACACTTAACACAAAAAAATAAATAAATACTTCAATTTCAGGACATGAAATATGTATGTAAATAAATTCAGAGTGACTGATTACATATATGAGTAAGTAGCTAGTAACATTGTTATTAACTTATACTTTAACACTTTGGCGTAATGTATGAAATAAATACGGTAATTAAGTGGCTTTATAAAACATGTAAATGCTTTTTTTCTTGCTAACATTTAAAATTTTTTATTATTATTTTTTTTTTTTATTTGGCCCCTAAACTAAGCCAAACTGATAAGTAATATGAAATAGATTAAAACATACTGATGTCAGTTAAATTTATTTAGTACTTTTTTTTTAAGTTCAAAAAAAAAAAAAAAAAAACTAATATAAATGCTATGAAAATTGAAAAAGCATTAAAAGATCAACCTGTTTTCTCTTTTTTTTTTTGGAATCATTAATACAAATTTTTACATGTTTGTAGCAGTAAGAACAGAATATATATACAGGGTGTCCACTCCAATCGTGGACCAATAGCTAATTTCTAAACCGTTAGAGATAAGCATATAGTTTATTTAGGAATAAATCTCCAAATTACGAAAGGAATTTTGGGTCTATTCAATGTTTTTCAAAAAATCAAATTTTGAAAGAGTTACGAAATTTAAATTTTTATACAGCCCCCCAGTCCTATCAATCATATTTAGTAAAACATTCTTGACACTGTAACGTTTAAAACTAAAAAAAAAATCACTCTTCTACCACAAAAATTGACCGAGTATGACGTTTTGAAAAATCAAGATTTTGCATTATTTCATGACATCATCGAGCGATCGCTTAAGGGACCATATGCGAAATCCTTCAAAATCTTGATTTTTCAAAACGTTATAACTCGGTCAATTTTTGTGGTAGAAGAGTGATTTTTTTTTAGTTTTAAACGTTACAGTGTCAAGAATGTTTTACTAAATGTGATTGATAGGACTGGGGGGCTGTATAAAAATTTAAATTTCGTAACTCTTTCAAAATTTGATTTTTTGAAAAACATTGAATAGACCTAAAATTCCTTTCGTAATTTGGAGATTTTTTCCTAAATAAACTATATGCTTATCTCTAACGGTTTAGAAATTAGCTATTGGTCCACGATTGGAGTGGACACCCTGTATACTTTACATAGAATATATAAATAATTTACATGAGTTATAACATGAATATAAAAAACGCTGTTCCACTATTCACTAAAAAAAAAAAAAAAATCTAGCATTTACTTAAATTATCTCGCTAAACTTTTCTTAAAATTATAGACTTAAAATATTCATTACATTACAATGGATTTGAATATTTTCACTCTGAAGATTTTTTTATGTTTTATTGTTGATGAAACAAATTATTAACTATCATAATATAATCATATTTTTCATTTAATTCTCCTTTTAAAACAGTAACTACAGAATTCTTGAAAATGTTTATGGGACTTGCTGTTTTATGTAACAGGGAACTTCTACAGCAAAGTTTCAAATGAGCCATAAAAAGTAAAATATTTGTATAGTGCAAAACTGGTGGCAATAGCTATGTATTTTTTAGCTGGCAAAGTAGATTGTAACTCTCCATTCCCATAGTTGCACAAATAACCACTGCAACAAGATCGACAAAGAAATAATTTTACACGCTCTCCAACAGTGTTGCAACCAGCTTGACACCTCTCCTCACACCGTCTTTCCACGGACCAAAACATGTATTCACTTGAGTCAGCTGAGTATCGGAACAGAATAACCTTTATAAAAAAACATGTGAATAAAATTAGTAATGAACAATTAAACTTCACAAAGGAAGTGAGTTTGCTAAAAATATTTTATTTTTATAATACATTAAAACAAATATTCAGAAATGTGTTTCTTTTTTTCTTTTACTCGCAATTCATTGAATATTTAAATAGCACAGTTAATTTGAAAAGAAAATAAGAATAAACAGTTAAGAAAAAAAAAACAATTTCTTACTGCACCATAAAGAATTAAGAATTACATTATAGAATAATAGGCAGCATTTATAGCATTATACAAATGCAAAATGTGACAAAATTTGCATTTGTACAATGCCATAGCAACAGGTTCTGGGCCCAGATCGGCTGGTCCTAGTCAATTTATAGCTCCCCCCCCCCCCCCAATGAAGATTAATGGTTTTCTCAAAGCTATTAACTGCCTAACTCATAACAATTTCTTCCACAAGCGATCATTATAAAAAATTTAAAACTGTTGGCAAATGCAGTGAATTTCTTAAATTTTTTTGCAAAAAGCTGTTGTACTTCTCCATAGTCATATCGCTGCCAATAGCAAATTGTGAATGCATTTGAGAGTACTATACCAATATGCAATTAGCATGTTTTCAATTATATTTACTCATTTTCCAATATTATTCATTGTGAATTAATCAAAATTGGGGACCAACATTTGTCCCTTGCAAAAAAACGTGATAATTCAGAAATTTATTTCAAAAATATCAAAATTGTCTGCAAAATTTGAAAACTTTCTGTGCACAGCATTCTCATGTTTATCTACATTATCTGGGTCTGCCAGTAACCTGTTCCAGGTACACACAATCCTACTAAAGTAGTAATTTTTCCTAATCTCCAGGTTAGCCTGAGTGATTTTAACTGTACATAAAAAAAGATATGTCATAAACAATAGCTTTATCAACATTTTACAACTTCATTTCAAAAAGTACTGAATCATTTTTAAACTCTTCTTCCTATTAATTAATAGCAAGAATAAACAGTAATAATAACACTGGATCATACTAGGCTCATATTAAAAATTGAGCTCGCTCAAAATGGTAAAGTAAGTGGGAAGCAATATTGTAAGCATTTACAAATGATCAGGACAGGTTAATGAACGGGGGATCCAATTACAAGGGTACATGATTCAGTTGTGCAGGAAAAATTACTATTTTAGCAGGGTAGTGGGAACTTGGAACAGTTTGCCAGAAGAGGTGGTAAGGAGCAAGGGAGTAGATAGCTTAAACAGGGTCATTGATTCTCATTGGGGTCTATAATTTGACTGGCACCAACTCAGTTTTGCCCAATGCCCTGTTGCTGGTCGCCGCATTCGTATTTGTAAAAGTTTTTGCAAATGATTACCATTAAAATTTGCTATTTTATAAATGATGCCAATTGATGATCATTATGTTATAAATTACGACATAAAATAATTTATTAAAATTTATAGATGCAAAAACATAGTGCGAAATGCTTCAAGAAAAGTTACACTAGAAAGAAAAGACATTAAGCTGAAATGATTTTCAATATAAAGAGAGAAACCTTTTCTCAGTCAAAGTAGAGAGAGCTAACGTACGGTTCTCAACTTTAAATTTCAGCCAACTTTCAAAAAGCAAGAGGTTTAATAATTTTTAGTATTATAGTTTTGGTTTATTTGTTCATCCTCATATTTTATTAAATGAACAAATTTGGCTGATTTATTTTTAATTGCTTAAGAATATTCTCTTAACTTAGTTCCATTGCTTTTTAACTTAAACTGTAAAAGAGAAATGCATTGGAAGAGTGCCCTAATTTCCAGATTAATGGTTAATTTACTTACAGAGCAAAACATCTGATTGGGTTTACATGAAGCTTGAGTATGAGTATCGTTTAGTTGTAAACTCCGACAAGACTCTCCATTGGTTAAGGTACTGCAGTGATAACAAGATAAATTATGAGGTGGTCGTGACAAATGACTTGTTACAGCATTTTGCGTCTCTGAAAATAAAAGAACGAAATTTTAATATCATGGAATATATTAATAAACTTAGGTGACTTTGATGAGATTCATTTTAAATTACATAATGCCTCCATTTACAATCTTAAGCTATCATTAAAAAAATAATATTAATAATTTTTGAAAAAAATTTTGGGACAGAAAATAAATAACAGAGTACGTGGAATACACTCTGCATTGAGCCAATTCCGAGTTGTTGAAAAATATTTTCAAGTAAAAATGAAAGGGGAAAAATAAGTCAGAAAAAATGTATCTGTAAGACATTAATTCATGCAATCATTTACACCACAACTAAAGTCATAAAATATAACAGGATTGTTCATAATAATCACTAAGAAAACTTCACATGTAAAATCAGTGATCAGCAAAATTTAGCTATGAATTTTTACCAATAACTTCATTAAAAAAATCTAACAGAATGTAGCATGCTCTTCTATTCTCTATGCTCTGCATATGGAGGGGACAGGGATTTCTAAAGCCAGTGACTTTAGACAAATGTAATAATTTATGTAAATTACTTTTCTTCCTTCTTTTTGTTCCTTAGTCCAAAAACATAGTAAAGTTTTAGAATATTAACCTTTTACATTGTTCAAAAACATTTACTGTAAACAAAGTAATTCACAATGGAAATATTTTAAGTTTTTCTTTCATTTTGATTAATTACTTTTCCCCATATATTTAAAAATAAGGCATACATAGCATTACCTCAGTCTCTGAGGGGCGGTGAGACGCACAGTACAGAAAAATAGTACTATGTACACAGGAAAAATATTTTTAATGAAATATAATTTTTCTCTGGGAGGGAGGCACATTTATAAATCTTGCGGGGGAGTGTACCTAAATCTATAAATATACAACTGCTTTAAACCTATGTTTACAGGTTCAAACTCGGCTCTATTGATAATGTGATATTTAAGGATCCTTTGAACATTTGACTAGGATGCTTTGGGTTAAATTAAAGTCATCAAACAAGTTCCTATTTTACAAGTCCAGATCCCTTAATCTAGTGCTAGCAACTTCTTTTGAAAGTGGACCGGCAAGAAGCTTTTGCAAAAAAAAAAAAGTCGTGAGAAGGTTATTATTATTTTTTTTTGTAAAAAAAAACTAAATTTGCGGACTGTTGAAAACATCTGGTTTTTTTCTTTTTTAATGCACCCGTGAGCTTTCTTTCCTTTTAAAATTTTCTCTCCTTTTTTGCCGAAAAAAATTGGTTAGAGTGATTGTTAAACACATGTGGAAAAATTTGCAAATGGCTGAGACTTTAATTTCTTTCACTAATTCAGAAAATAACAATATTGATAAATGACTTAATAAGAAGAATTGTTAGAAAAACTATTTAAACATTAAGAATAAAATACATAATAACAGTAAAGATTATACATAAGTAGCAAACATAGCTGAAAAACCATAGGCAACTACAAACTTGATCACAAAACTCACGCAGATGTCATAACATGTCATAACGCAATTAATATTATAATGATATTTTTCTTCTTTATTTTTTTTTAACTAGGTCAAAGGCTCAACATAGATGAAAGTCGACTTTTTCTACAGACCAGTATTGGTTTGCTGGACAACGGAACCGCTGATCCGTGGGAAACTTGACATTGTTTCTTAAGTGGCAGAGTTGCAAGTCGTAGAGCATACTTGGTCAAAGTGCAACTACTACATGTATATACATATACATGGCCGAACAGAGGTCATATGTCAGCATTGTGGGAAACCAAGGGTTGGATCGTATTAGAATAAACTTCACAGGTTTTATTTGGGGGGGGAAGGGGCAGCCTTGTATATATAGATCTATATTATACAAGCAACATATTGCATAAACATATAATATATATTATGTTTACATGTAAATTCAGGGGTCTGTCCATTATCTTCATGGTGTACTATTTTTGGGATCTTTTACCTCTGTATTTTCAAAATGTAAATCAAAAGTAATGTGCAAAAAGTAAAGCAATTTTATAAAGAGCACCTTTCAACTAGTTAGAACTTTGTGGAGGGTCCTTAAACAGACCCAAATTTCCTCTAGCCAGACCCTTGAATCTATAGTATATATTGCTTCAATAAACCAAAATATTTCAAGTCTTTCAACTTCTTCAGTCTTTCGAATTTCATGCCATGAAAATAACAAAAAAATGCAAAACACCTGTTTTTCCACACAAATATTTACTGCTTTCTACTGATTACTTACGCATATATACTAATATTATGGATGTTACAGCGAAATACAAAAATCGAAGATTGAAAATTGTGAAGCACATTTCTTTGAAATTATAGATTAGAATAGTAAAACAATTCATAAATATTAAGGTTTTCAACTTTATACTATTTGTTTAGTTTCGTTATTCACGTTTCGATCTATAAGTTGCGGTTGAAGTCATTGCTTCTGCTCGGGTTTTTAAGGAGGATTTCAAATTGTGCGTTTCGTCAAAAGTGACATGCGGGAATACAGATTAGAGAAAGATTTAATTCACAAAGAGAGAAATTAGATCACGGCAAACGCAGGAATCAAAACACACCACATCGAAGCTCTTCTATTGTTTTGATAAATTTTAGAACAGCCAAAATGGCAACGTGTTTTTACAATTTACATTTTTATGGCAATTCTACAAAGATGGAATCTTCCATGTGTTGAATTTAGCATGGAATCTGGTGGTAATTTTTCTCGTTTGAACAGCCTCGGCTATTGAATGGCTTCTAACTAAATCTTACCAAATTTAGTTTCATTGCAGTTTGTGTTTTACTGCAAATTGAAGAACGCATGGAAAATGTTTTACAGTGTTTTCTTGATTCCAAATCGCTGAATTAACGTCATTAAAAATGGCGGATAGCGCTAGTGAGAGTGATAGTAGTTCCGTAGATGGTGGAATGCTTATTCCATCATCTCCTGCTACAAGAGAACAATTTCAAAAAAGAATCGAATCTTTGCAGCAGGAGAATCGAGTGCTTAAAATGGAATTGGAAACATTTAAACTGAGAGTTAAAAGTCTCCAGGAGGAAAATAGAGCTTTGAGACAAGCAAGTGTTAATATTGTACGTAATTTTTTTTTCGAACAAATGATTTGATCCACGTAGCATGTTTTTATTCTGAGAATTTCTGAAGGGAGTTTGTAATCATATCCTCATATAATTAACTAGTGTGTATGACCAGATGTATACTAAAAATCTGCTCTGTTAATCATTTGATCCATTCCTCTATTATGTGGTCAAGTGTGTGGCGAATTTCTCTCTAGCAGCATCTCCAATGGGAAATGTTAGAAAATTCCTTCATACAGCAGTTCATTGACAGAAGTTAACAGTAAATATTAATCTGTAAAGAGCATTTAATTTTTTTCTCAATTTCTTCAAACCATCCAAAAATAAGAGCGAAAAAAATCCTTTTGCCGTAATAAGCGTTTCTAATGTACCTTTTCGCATGACAAATTGGTTATATTCAATCAAGTTTCCGGTTTTATTGATTTTTTCACAACTTTCCTGCAGTTTCTTATTACATAAAAAATGCGAAGTATTGAAAGTCATAAAGTTATGAATCTTTCAAAAATCTTTGATGAATCTTTTGTCTACTACCGACGGTAGCTTGTGTTAGAAATGTAATTCATTATTTAGAAATAAACTGACCAGACGGAAAAACTTGAGCAATGAGCAAATGCTCATTCAAGGTTTAAGATCCCAATTTTTTCACTGGAAATTTAGGTGAAGGTTAGAAGAGGGGAGAAACCAGTTGCAGAGTTTGCCGGTTTGGAGAGAAAGCCATAAAAATTTAACCGTGGAAACTCGATTCCTCGGCAAGTGTTTGCTGCTCAGTAATTTAATTTTCCTTTTGTAATCAAATACTTTATCAAACAAATTTAACGCAGAAAACCCACAACCGCCAAATGAAGCAAGATATACTTCTCAATGTGGAACAGCACACTTTGTAACTTTTCCCTATGCTGCCAAGTTAGGGTTGAATAGAGTAACATTCATCACAATTAAACAATAAAGTCATCATAGCTTTTATTTTTCTTATATTTAAAATAGTGTTTCAAACCCAATGAACCTGGTTTAACCTGTAGGAACTAGGGGGTATACATGTTGTACCGTAAGTCGTTTTTCTTAAGAGGACGGGTTGAAATTTTCAGTCGAGCTATTTGGAGCCGGGGATTTTTTCAAGGTTTCATACGTCTGGTGCGACAGTTTATACCTTTTCTTTTCAATAGAAAAGAAATCTGGTTCAACTGTCGTACTACATGGGTCGAAAGAAAAATTTGCCAAAAACAGCCCGGATCCAAAAGGAACCAAAAAAAAGTCCCTCCCTCTTCCCAGAAAAACTCATTTTTTCCCAACCCTGTTTTTAATGCAATGATGAGATAATGTCTGTTTTTCTCTTATCTTATATTTAGCAAGCTAAAGCTGAACAAGAAGAGGAATTCATTAGTAATACTTTGTTGAAACAAATCAAAACTTTGAAAAAAGAGAAGGAAACTCTTGCTCTAAACTATGAACAAGAAGAAGAATGCCTTACAAATGATTTGTCTAGAAAATTGAATCAGGTAAATTGCTTAGCAAATTTTATGTACTGTATGTAACAAAAAAATTTTATTACAATTTTCGTAATTTATTTATTTTGGATAATGAGCTAGTTGAGCAAAGTTATTGCTAATTGTATGAATTAACTCAAAGTAATAATAGGGGTAAACTAAATCTGAAAATCATTAGCTTTTGAAAGAATTAAAGAGAATGTCTGAGACATACAATTTGTGTTTTCGATCATGAAATTTTCTAAAGAGCTAATTTTTGCACTTAGTCTCTATTAATTGTTGCTTTTCTTCTGAATGAATATCCTTAAAATGTTGCTTAGTATGGAATGTTGAAACAGGCATATAAGATATTAAACTTTTTACATGCTAAAAAAAATCCGAAAATAAGTAGAAAATTCAATTTTAAACAAGACGAAAACTTCTCCATTTACTGTAGCATTATAACTTAATGTTAAAATATTGTGCATGTCATGATGTCTGGAATTTCAGTAATTTACTCCTGAAAACCTGGAAAGCTTGGGTACTTTGAATTTTTTCTTTAAAGTGACTAGTGACTACTCTGTAAAAAATAAGTAAATGGTTTAAGAAGAACTTACAGTGCTGTAGTTTCAAAATGGCTTTTATTTATCAACAAAGTTTTCTATTTTTCTATGTCTTTAGTGAACCCTTTCTATATTAGTTATTGCATTTAATCTATTTAATCAAAATTGTTGCTAGTTGTGTGGTTAATCAATATATTAAATTGACGCATTAAAAAATTATTTTGCAGTTGCGACAAGAAAAAGTGCAGTTAGAACAGACTCTTGAACAAGAACAAGAAGCTCTTGTTAATAAACTTATGCGAAAAATTGAAAAGCTTGAAGCTGAAACATTAGGCAAGCAAAGTAACTTGGAACAATTGCGTCGTGAAAAAGTGGAATTGGAAAATACTTTAGAACAGGAACAAGAAGCATTAGTGAATAGGTTATGGAAAAGAATGGATAAATTAGAAGCTGAAAAAAGGTAATATTGCATTTGCTGATTTGCTCTGATATTTAATTTTGAGCACAAATAACCTTGTATGCTATCGTTAAAAGTCATGTTCATGTCATGAAAATTTTGTGTAAATATTTTCTTGCTATGTATAACAAGAGTTTCTGCTGGCTCTCACTTACGTTAAAAGTGATAACCCATATAATTAGTTTTCTGTTGTGGATCCAATACTAAATTTTCTCTCTAACCTGGAAAGGTTGAAAAAAACCTTAAAATACCTGAGAATGTTTTCTAATAAAAAAAACCCAGAGAAATTGAAACAGAATTCTTCAAATTCTACTTGTTGTGAAATAAGTATTTTGCTATCTCTTCCTAATTGTTCACCTCACCACTTGTTAATGTCAGTTCGACAATTTGTGCATTATGCAGGGATGAAAAGCTTCAGCTGATGTATTTTCCGCTTTTTATATTTTTTCTTATTTTGCGTAATCTAAAAATTAATGTTGCATCAAGTTTGGAAAAAAAAAAAAACACTCAATTTTTAAATAAAGCTTTAAATAAATTGATTTAAAGTAGTAGAGGTTGAAATTACTTCCAGCTTAAAAAATAATGGAAATATTTTTAGGATGCAGCAGAATTGAAACCTCAAAGATAAAATACAATTATTGGCGAATTATGTTTTCCATAACTGCCAACTTGTACGTTTTAGCCGTACAATGTACGTTTTTGCCCTGTTGTGCGAAAGAAATTTATTCAATTGAAAATCTGAAGAAACGTTTAATGTCTGATTTTCATTAAGAAATTGGTTATTGTCTTAGTATGGTTTCATAGGGGAAACTGTAAGGTTTTCTAAGTAGACATGTTGGCAGGTATGCATATTCTACCTTAGGTTATCACATTTAATTATTTTAACAATTTATAAATTTTTTCCTTTCCATTTTACATGTTTACATTTTACCCTCGATGCTGGTGAAATTGCTTCTTTTGTTTGACATTTCAATCCTTTAACATCTCCAGGGGTGATTGTGTTCCGGTATTTTCATGATCGATTCTGGTATTTTCATGGTCGAAAATACCGGAAATAAAATATTTTTAATTATGCTTTTGTCTTCCCACCTTCGGTATTTTTTTTTTTTTTTCGAATTTTCGGTGATTTTCCGATAATTACTAATAATATTCATCGAGCAAAAATGTTAAGATGCCATTCTATTGTTTTTGACTAGAAACTATTTGAAACTATTCGAATGTATGAAATGTGTCTTGTTTGTTTATGAAAGACAATTTATTATTAAATATGTATAATTATAAAATTAGGTGTGCTTAAATAATAGGAGCCTTGGTTTTTTGAAAAAAGCACCCCCCCCCCCCACACACACACACTTCTCTTCAAAACTTTCAGGTATTTTTTCATGAACTCACAATCACCCCTGCATCTCGTCAGTGTCTTAATAGTTTTGATTGTGGAAGCTATTTTGACATATTGCTATCTTAAATGAGCTTATTGCATTGTTTTATTTTTTTATAATTAAAAAATTTATTTGAAAAAAAAGCTAACCTATAGTTAACGAAAAATTGCTTCATGTGTTAAGATTTCAGTCCTTTTGCATCGTGAAAGTATTTTAAAATTTTGACGATTGGAAGTTATTTCAACATGACTACCAAAGCTCCCTTAATTTTTTTTTTCATGTATTTTTTTATTCATGTTTTTTTTTCTTGTTACCAGCATGCTGATATTCAACAGATACTTCATAGAAAATAGCATTACTGAAATTCTTTTATTCAATTAAAATGAAAGCGAACTACTGAAAGTGACAGTGATACAATTACAATAACTTATGTAATGTCTGATTTTCACTAAGAAATAGGTTATTGTCTTAGTATGAAATTGTGAGATTTTCTAAGTAGACATGTTAGCAGGTATGGTACTCTGTTTTGGTATGCTGCCAAAACATAAATTTCTGTTGTAGAAGGAGGAAATGAAGAAATTCAGCAAAAATATTCGAGATCTAAGTCAAAAAATTATGAAAATTATTTTGATCTTCAAAAATTTATCAAAATAACTGAAGACCATACAGTATTATGCAGTGTTCATACAATAGTAGTTAGAGAATTCATTTCTTGAGATGCACATATCTAATTCATGTAAAATTGCACCCACTGCCACACTTTTTTTTTTTTTGTTTTTCCATTGTTGTGGATGACTTTTAAAAAAATCGGGAATCAACAATTGAGAAGTTTTTAAAATAATTAAAAATGCTTTCAATCTACCGATCAAGTTGGATTATTCATTTTTTTTCCAAAAACTGTTTAAAGACATTTTAGGTGGCAATTTAATATCAAAATTAAGGAATTTAAGTGGTAAAGTTATGCAAAAGTGGGAAATGTTGCAAGTTGCTTAAATTCAGGATATTTTGCGTTTTTTTTAAGTTTCTGAAAATTTTAGCAAATTATGTAATTTGATTTAAATGCTAAATATATTAGCTTCTTTACCCTTTGCTTTCATATTCACATGATTATTAATTTTGTGCATTCTTAAGTTAAAGCAAATTCTTAATCTTATGAGGTAGTGATATGCACGTAAAAGTTTTAGTGATGCACATTTCCAGACCTTGGCAAGTATAATTTTATTGCCTAGAAACTTATATTAGGCGTCATCATGATGCCTAGAGTTAAATTCTTAATGCTAACATTGAATGTAAGGAAGGAGAAATTGAGAGTATCTTATATTTCTAACGCAAATCGAGATTTTCTTTTTTCATTGCTGTACAGAAAAAAATTGCTTAAATATTTTAACTAACTGAATTGTGTGAAACTGCTGCCAGTATAAACTCATGTTCTTCCTACTTAAGTATGATTTCCATCTGCTTTTAAAAATGCTCTAAATGAACTTGTTTTTGAAAGTTGTTATAGACACTGATAAGATCAAGAGTGGTAAAAAAAAAAAGATAAAATTTACAAAAATTACTCCAAGTCTGATTTTTTTTTTTTTTTTTTTGCTTCCATTATCTGTAATTTACTCAAAAAGGATCCAATGATCATGTTTACAATTATTAATGTCATTAACTATTACAAGATTAAAATGTAAGAAATTTTTATTCATTAAACAGTTTTACTACTTTCTGTTTGCACACTTCTTACAGAAAAAAAATATAATGATTTTTCATCTGTGTTAGGAATTGGATTTTTTCCTTTGTGATTATTTTTAAGCTTTGTTAAAGAGCTAATAAATAAAGTTTATTTCTTTTCATTGGACCCTTACTTCAGATTTGTTTTTGAAAGTACCTAATCTGCTCTTGTTATTGATTATTAATACGAGTGGTTAAGGGTTTTTCTATGGAGGGAGTGACTCCGGCCAGAGTTTCCATAAGGAAAAGTTTTAAAATTACCATTAATATTTAAGATTATGCCAGTGACTAGTTTTTTCAATCGAAATGAGGGCATTAAAGAAAGGCACGTGAATTAAAATAAATGGAACATTTCAAAACACATCATGAAGAATAAAACTAATGTCATAAGTCTAATTTTCTAATGTTTGTCTACAAAAACTCACTTAGGGCTAGTGACGCTGTGGATTTAAATTTTGCTGAATACTTGATACCAGGAATTCAATAATGGATTCCTGCTGCTTTCATATGCTCGGGTACCATCCTTCTTATGACAATACTCAACTGTAGTTGCTTAAATATTTTGGTAGCTTGAGTAAGGTTCAATCAAATTTCAAAATACTATCTATATATTTAATGGAATAAACTTGCATGAATATCAATTAACTGTTCTAACAAGTTCATATACTTCTTGTGCAAACTGTTACTGCTGACAAATCACTAGTGCTAGATGCTAGATTTATTGAACATTAGATTTCTAAACTAGAACAAGAAGTTCTGTCAAGAACTAAACAAGCCTACTTTCCCGTACATCGACATCGGCATTCTAGCATCTGATCAATATTCTCTTGAATATCTGAAACTGAAAATTATGTCAAACATACCTTAATAGCATTTAAAGCTGATTTCTAAAAGCAAAATATACCCCTCTCGTCAGATGAAATGTACACGTAAAAAGTAAATAAACGAGTAAATAAAGTTTTGTCGCACCTTTTAAAGAATGTAACTGTTATAGTTCTTCAGTAGAAAAATTTCACAATCGTTTTCAAAAGAAAAAAAAATAAATAAAGGTACAAAGAACATCAAAACACATTTTATCAAAGAAAGAAAAAAAATCTCGTTCGTTAATAAAATGTCTCCTATTTTATTTTTAATCCGTTGCCAGTTGTTAAATATAAATAAAGAATAAAATGCTCTTGTGAATGAAAAATTTTTGTAAACAAAAAAAAAATCGTCTGCCAAAAAAGAAATAAATAAAAATAATAATAAATTAAACAAAAAAAAAATGAATAAATAAACAAAAAATCGTCTGCCCTGTCGGTCATTTTTTTTCTGAGCCTGCATTTCCGCCATGTTTGCAGAGTTGGAGTCGGAGTTGGAATCAGAGTACTCACAGAAGATTTTTCAGAAAAGTACTTAACATACATTTTTTATCAAAACCGTTTTCTTACAAAGTTAGTTTGAAGGAAATCCGCCTTTAAGTTCAGAATCAACATTCAATTTAACCCGTAAATGGTAATATCCATCTGTAGGACGGATGTTAGTGAGTAGTCTGTAGGTGAGTTGGAGGATGTTACCATTTACAGGTTAAATTTCCCAGTAGACGCTCATGTTAAAATTTTTTCTGAACGGTTCATCATTGAACGAAAAATGGTTCAAATTGAAAAGTGAAATATGGGAATGAGTCTCTCCGAGATCTTTCGAACAAAAAAAGTTTATTCAATTTGGACGGTTCACTTAAAAGTTATTAGGTGGAGAAGGGTTGCTTGAACGGTTAAATGTTGAACGAAAAAATGTTCAAATTGAAAAAATACGGTAATGAAGTATCCTTGCCGAGATGCTTCAAACAAAAAAAAGTTTGTTTAAATCGGACTGTTCACTCAAAAGTTATTAGGGGTGAGAGCTTGTTTGAACGGTTCAATGTTGAATGAAAAATTGTTCAAATCGAAAATGTAGATACGGGAATGAAGTATCCTTGAAAAGATCTTTCGAACAAAATAAAGTTTGTTCAAATCGGACTGTTAACTAAAAAGTTAATATCGCAGGACAGGTTGTTTGAACGGCTCAAAGTTGAACCAAAAATTGTTCAAATCGAAAAATCAAATATGGGAATGAGCTGTACTTGCCGAGATCTTTCCAACAAAAAAAGAATTCGTTTAAATCGGAATGTTCATTCAAAAGTTATTAGGGGGGACAGACAGACCGACCGACACACACACACAAATTCCCCATCTCAATACTCTACTCAGAGGTCTGTCCAGGATTTTTCACAGGGTCCGTTTTTTGTGAAAAACTAAATAATTTTGTGAAAAATCAAATAATTTTGTGAAAATCAAACAATTTTGAAAATTTTTTTTTTGAATTTAATAAAAAATAAAAAAACATTCCATTTAGTTTCCTCTTAAAAAAGCGTATTAAACATCAAAAATGCGAAAAATCCGATTCCTGTAGCGGATGCAAACAGATTGCAGTTTGCTAAGTGATGGCATCAAAAGCATTAGAATGGAAGATTAACGAATTTATTTTGATAAATTTTTTTTAATTTCATTTTAAAGGTCCATGATAAACATGGTAATGTCTGTTGACACAATTAATGCAAAAATAAAATAAAACGATCCATTCAGCATTTAACATTTAGACTCATAAAAGATCAGTTAATTTTGCTTCAAAAAATTTTAAATAGTGATCTGAACAAAAAATAAAGCAAATTTTAATTTTTTTGCCTACTAATAAAGAGTAATTAGTTTGAAAAATAAGTAAAATTCGATTTTCATATCGGATGCAGAGATTACATTTTTCAAAATGAAAGCATCATAAGTATAAAAATAATTTATTAAATTCAAATAATTTTAGAATTACATTTCATCAAGTTTATATGATGAATGTCATTAATAATCACAGACATATTCGTCGAAAATTCGGTAATACCGGACTTCCAATATTAACAGAAGAAAAAAAAATACATTAATTCCTGAATATAACCAAAACACCACCCCCTTGTAAGCAAAAAAAAAAAAAAAAACGGATAATTTTCTGCCAAAATAAGGTCAAAACGTTGCAGCAAAGACATCAGATGCTATAATTATAAATAGCTGATCACTCTACCATAAGCAATCCCATTTTTTTCTAACCCTAGCTATCTGTTTGCAGTTCTAAGTTCATTTAGAAGATAATTGCTATAATTATTATTATTATTATTTTGTTTGTTTGTTTAAGTCAAGAGCAGTGAGAAAAACCCCTACTCTGTTTTTCCAGAGAAATCTATAACAACATCCCAGCAAGCCATTGTAACTTGCATATGATAAAACAAACAAGAACTAGTAAAGCAAAACAACTACCTTTTTTAAGTTGTTAATTACTTTAAAAGAAACCAACAAAAAGTTCTTCATTTTATGTTAAAGATTTATCGCTTGCCAGGCAGGAAGTGCCGACTTTTTTTTTTTTTTTTTCGCAAAATTGTCGGATAAGCGATTTGCTTCTTTAACTTCAGAAAAGGCCCAAAAATTATGGGATTTAAACACAGAAATATGCTATGCATTATTTTGATTTCAGATTTGCTCCTTGAATGAATAATGTGTGAAAGGTCTGTTTTGTTTGATCAGCATTTTGTGAAAGTTCTGTTTCGCTTGATCGTATTTTTGTGAAGGGTCCGTTTTGCTCGATCGTATTTTTGTGAAGGGTCCGTTTTGCTTGATCGTATTTTTGTGAAGGGTCCGTTTTGCTTGATCGTATTTTTGTGAAAGGTCCGTTAACGGACCCGAATTTCCTCTGGCCAGACCCCTGCTACTTTCAAATTTTTAATTTTTCGATATTTATTTCATTTTTCTGTTTCTTTTTGACTTTGTTTTGGACTTGGCGATATTTTTTGAACTTGGCGATATTTTTTAGATGCATTAAGCCACTTTTAATACTTTTTTCGTCATTTTTATTTTTAACGGGAAAGTAGGCTAAAAAAGGCTCATTCAGAGAAGGAGCTCATTTATTTTGCATTATTGTTTAATTCTTTATGAATTTATTCATTAGTTTTTAGACTTTTATATATTGTATAATCTTTTTTGTAAAATTTAATAAACAAATATTATAATTTTGGAATTATGCTTTTCTTAGGATGTTACAGGAGAAATTAGACCAACCTGTGTCAGCGCCTCCATCTCCAAGAGATATTAATAACGGAGATCTTGCTGCTAATTTAACAATGCATGTCCAACATCTACGCAATGAAGTTGCAAAGCTAAAAACACAGTTGTTAAATGCTCAGCAAGAGCGTGAGTAAATATCTTTTTTATTAATTTATTATATTTTTCTTAAATAACAGATTTGCTGTAAATAAAGCTATTACCAGGTTCGTACACTCTTTGAAAACTTCTTCGATATTTCTTTATGTCAAGAAAGGGTCTTCACACAGACTGCTGCATTTTGATGCTAACTCCTTCAAAAGCATAAAGATGTAGGCTGAAAATGAGTTTTTAGCAATACCAATTTTGACGTGATAAGAATAATCCTTTAAGAATCTTATTTTTCTCCTTCAAAACTCTTCCCAAACTTCTTCATTTAATTTCCAAATTTGAATGCAAACCCTTTATTATGAACTTTGTCAGATTTATCATTGGTTGAAATAAAAATTATATTGCTATAGTATATTATTGCTTTGGAATTGTTGATAATAAATTTATTACAATAAAAATTCCTAAAACATCTTTAAAATACTCTAAAAAAGAATCTGACAAGGGATATTTTACATGATGCAATAATTTTTAGCTTAAAAAAACTCTTCTTATTGTACTTTTTTTAGCGTGTCAGTGGTAATGATGTGCAAAACACATGCCCCTCAGAAAATGTTTGCTAGAGATTTCAATCCTTTTGCATCTTGTAAAAATTTGGATATTTTTGACAATCGGCAGTTTTTTGACATGTGCTAACTTCAAATAAATTATTTTCTGTTTTATTTTGGTAAATAATGAATACATTTATTTTTGAATGCATGCCAACATTTAAAACTTACTTCACAGATTAGGCTTCTAGTATAAAGCAGTGAGTAACTGCCCCTAAGCAAGGGCTTAGGCAGGAACATGCAATACACCGCCAACTCCGTTATTTCCATCCATGGATGGAAATAACTGAGTTGGCGGTGTATTGCATATGCTTCCAGTGTTTGAGATTTTAATCCTTTTGCATCTGGTAAATATTTTAGTTTTTTTGATGATTGGTCGTTATTTTTATGTACGCTACATCTGGTTGGCTTATTTTAGGTTTAGTTTAATAACTGATGAGGTAGTTATTTTTTTTCCTATGTTTATACTTGTTAGTTTTCACAAGCTTGATTTTAATAATCATTAGATAATCCTTTTCTTCTGTTTTTTTTTAAATTAATTTAACGTTAAAACATATTAAACTTTTAAATTTACATTTGTTTTTGAAGTGCAATATTTTAATTTACACAAGTCATTATCTGAAGTGACTTGTGTAAATTAAAATATTACTACTAAATTACTATGTAGGAGTTTCTATATTACTAACACTAGCTGTGGGGCCCGGCGTTGCACGGGCTAGTGATGAAAATTTAAATAAACTACTCGCCGTCAAGGCGGTATATAATGATATATAACCTCCAAGGCAGCTCGCCTTTAAAGTAGCGAGGAAAGTTTCAGCAAACTAATCGCCGCCAAGGCGGCTCGCCTTTAAAGGAGGGAGGAAAGTTTTAGCGAAACCGGTTTCAAAAAGCTACTCCCCGCTAAAGCGGCTCGCTAAAAAACTTTCCTTCAACAAAAAGTCACTCGCATTATTTGCACATGCTTCCTCAGGAATAAAAACAATGTCAAGTAGCACATATTTAACACTCTCCCTAATAAACAAATACAATTCCCTACCAAAAGCAAATATTTCCAAACCGCTCTCTTCCTGTAACATTAATTGCAAAATTCCAAACAAAAAAGTTGCTTTAATATGTAGATCTCAGCCAAAAAAAATCCCTGCTAAAAACATGAATTACAATTTAATTTGAAACACATTTTCAAAATGGTACCAGAAAAAAAATATAAGCCATTGGGTATGCAGGAATTCAAGTGAAACACGGACGATCGCATTATTTGCCTTGTTGAAACGCCGTAAAATGAAATGCTTTTAAGAAACGAAATGAAGAAAAGGACACCAACAATGAATTTAAAAGATGCCGCCATAGCAACGCAATAAAACGTTAATAGTTTCATCAAGAAAGAGGTTTTCGAACTCAAAGTTCCAACGCTTGTAACTTTTTTTCTAGTGGAGATAAAAGCTTGGTTCTTCGACTGTAAGTTGAATCAATTCTGGGGTTAAAAATATCGCTCTATCCAATGGCGTAAAAATCAAAACTGTGGAATAATTAGTTTATTTTTTATTGATGGTTTTAATGAACCAAGTATTGCAAGAAATCGGGTGAAGCCTTGCAAAAGGCAAGTTTAAAAATTGAATTACTCGTGCTGTGTTAAGTTAGAGAATCGGAACAAACTGCATAGGACGGACAAAATTTTTCTGCTTCCAACGATATATAACATTAATATGTGCAGGTAATTTTTAACCCCAGTATTCGGCGATTTATGTGAAAATTGCCTTGAATTCAAATAAAAAACGAATCGCTTATCGAATCTTTTCAAACTATAGCCTAAAGTTTTTCTGGATAAATGGACTATTCAACACAAAAAGAATTTTTCAAATCGAACCAGTAGTTCCTGAGATTAGCGCGTTCAAACAAACAAACAAACTCTACAGCTTTATATTATTAGTAAAGATTGGTGCTACCTAAAATCTGAAAGAGAAGAGCTAATGTGTTGTATAACATTCAGAGACACTAATTAGAAGTTTCTGCCATTTGGGAGTGTTCATTAAGGGAACATTTACGTTTGTTACTTTTAATGGTATTTTATATGAATAATCGTTGCATTCGTTTGCAAAATTTAAGAATTTTAAAGTCTTCGATGTTGTATCAGTAAATTTTACATATTTTTCCTGTGTTTGAGAAAACCATGAGCCATCCTCTGTTTTTAGCTGATTATTGAATGACTTTTAAATTGCTGTAGATTCTGAGAAGATGGCTCAGTTTGCCATGGAAGAAAGGTATGGCAGAGAAGAAAATGTGAGACTTCATAAAAAGTTGCAAATGGAAGTTGAGCGAAGAGAGGCTTTATGTCGCCATTTATCAGAGAGTGAGTCTAGTCTTGAAATGGATGAAGAAAGGTATCTAATTGAAATTATTTTGCTTTCAATTCAGTGTTTGATTGCATTTCATGGCTAAAGTACTGTTCCCCCTTTGCAGTTTATTTCTCTGAATATTTTATATTAATATTTATAAATATCAATAAGAATTTTACCTTCAATTTACATTAAAATTAAAAAAAATCTGATGTATTTGAATGAATTAACAAACATCTTTAGAACTTCTACACTTCTTACCCTCACCCCATGCCTTTTAAACTTTCTATTCCTAGAATAAATGTATTAATTAAACTATTGATGCTGTTGCTGACTGAGATAAGTTGCAATATTAGGTTTTTTTTTTAAACAGCTTTAATTTATTTACAAATGTCAGTGATGAATTATATACCATTCTGATGGTTTTCTTTGATGAAAGTTTGCCCAATTCTTGCCTGAGACATTTGTTAGTTCATTGTTGAAATTGTGATTGATGCAATCTTAAAATATTTGAAAAATAAAAACCTATGATTACTTAATATTAAAATTATTTTATATCTCTCTGAGAAATTCTTCATATGTGCAATATATCATCAACTTGGTTATGCCATCCAGAGGCTAAGGTTTGTCCTATTTGCTCATCAGAGCTGGAGGCACATGTCATCACGTTGAAGCTGAGTGTGCTAACAAACTGGGAGCTAAAGTATATTTAACTCTGCAACAATAGAGTCTGCAACAATATTACTGTGCAACTCGAAATTAAAGGCAAAGCTTTGGTATTAAGCACTAAGTTACCCAACAAATTCATTAATCTAAAAAATGAGCTAACTTTACTTTAGTTACCTGTTTGTTGGTACTCTCAACTTCAAGGAAATGGCATCCATCTCCAGTTTGGTAATTGTCTATTCCAGACTGGTGAGTCCATGATGAAACGAAACGACAATCTCTGGGTGGCTTAACTAAGCAGAGACTAACTTATTGCTTAATTTTCGTATGACATTTACATTTTCAGTAAAGTACCGTTTATACGTTTTTAAGATAGAAAGAGGGTATGAGAATAAAGTATGTGAAGAAGAAAATATTTAATATGTTTACAGCCATATGTATTGTGTTCTGCTAGGCCATTTTGAAAAGCATATAAAAAAGTACCGTTTAAGCAGTGTTTCACTATATCTTTAATTTATAATTAAAAAGTCTTGGGTGGGGGGGGGGGGGAGGAATCTTAAAACTGCTTCTTCTCTAACTAAGATTGTTTTCTCTAATGCAATTAAAGAAAATAGTATTCAAATATATTTAGTTTAAACTCATGATTAAATCCTTAGTGGAAAAAAAATATGTATTTACCTTTTTATTCCCAAATGCTTATATAATGATTCTTGCACCATTCTGAATTTCGTGGAGAAAACTTTACCCATATGTTGACTGAGATGGCTTGTTAAATTTCTTTATCTAATTTTTGTATTAGAGATGTATAATTTATTTTCAAGTGTCTGATGCATCATGCTCCATTCAGACTTTTTTCTTTGATAAAAGTTAACCAAATATTTTCTCTGACATTTGTTCCTAGTAGGTACTAAAGTATACATTCATCCATGATGAATCATGCACCATTCTGAATTTGCTGGAGAAATCTTTACCCATATGTTGACTGAGATGGCTTGAATTAATTCTATATTTAATTTTGCTAAAAGGTTTATTTTTTTTTCATATGTTGGTGCTGAATATCGCGCACAATTCTAATGTTTTTATGTAGGGAAAATTTACCCTCTAATTGTCTGCGACATTTGCGTCTCGTAGATTCTTTAATATATATTCATCCGTGATGAATCATGCACCATTCTGAATTTTCTGGAGAAAACTTTACCCATATGTTGACTGAGATGGCTTGTAATATTTTAGTTTCGAATTTTTCTAAAAGAGAGGCATTAATTTATTTTCAAATGTCGGTGATTAATCTTGCACCATTCTGACTATTTTCTTTGAAGATTTACCCAATTATTATCTGGGACATTTGTTTCTATTATATACTAAAAATAATTTCATCCATGATAAATCATGCCAAATTCTGAATTTCCTGGAGAAAACTTTACCCATATGTTGACTGAGATGCCTTATAATTCAAATTTAATTTTGTATAGAATTTCAATTATCAAGTGGTGATAAATCATGCACCATTCTGACTATTTTCTTTGATGAAAGTTTATCCAAATATTTTCTATGACATTTGTTTCTAGTAGGTACTGAAGTATACATTCATCTGTGATGAATCATGCACCATTCTGAATTTGCTGGAGAAAACTTTACCCAAATGTTGACTGAGATGGCTTGTAATAATTCTTCATCTAATTTTGCTAAAAGAGATGTTCAATTTGTTTTCAAATGTCTGTGATGAATCATGCACCATTCTGACGATTTTCCTTGGTGAAAACTTACCCAATTATTTTCTGAGACATTTGTTTCTAGTAGATACTAAAATATAAATTCATCCATGATGAATCATGCACCATTCTGAATTTTCTGGAGAAAACATTACCCATATGTTGACTGAGATGGCTTGTAATATTTTAGTTTCTAATTTTACTAAAAGAGACGTTAATTTCTTTCCAAGTGTTAGTGAGGAGTCATGCGGGTCATTTTCATTTTTCGGTGCCATTTGCTGTCCGTCAAAAAAAGATTTTTAAAAAAATTTTTGAGTAACTTTAAATAAATTTACTTTTTGGTATGTTGATTAGCAGACAGACTTCCATATACAAGGCATTTAATAATCTTCTACTAATAATAAAGCTGAAGGTGGTTCTTCTGTCCTTCTTTCTTTCTTTCTTTCTTTCTGTCTGTCTGTCTGTTACGCGCGTAGCGCCAAAACCGTTCGGTCGATTTTCATGCCACTTGGCACAAAATTAGTTTGTAGCATGTAGTTTTGCACCTCGAAGCGATTTTTCGAACATTCCATTTCGTTCTTTTTCTATTCGAATTCTTAGAGGAAATTCGATAAAATAGGGAAGAAATATTCCATACACATTTTCAAGTCTTATGCCATTCGAAAGCTTGAAATTTTCTGCACAAAATGACGTTTTTTCGAAGTTTCTACGATCATCAGGAGAGCTGTAACAATTGTTTTTAGAATCCCGAAATTCAAGGCTTACCTTCAGTAAAGCAAGCCAAACGATTCTAAAATGGCTTTGCTCGCGAATAAAATTTGTTTGAAAATAGAGATGAAATGAATTATTTTATCAACGGAAATCAACTTTTCATGTTGTTACCATGGTTACGTTTTTATTTCGTTCTTTTTCCCTTAATAATTTTAAAAATGTATTTGTTTTTGTAACAATCCAAACTCCAAGCCTTATTAAAATTAGTCAAATGAAATATTAAAAACCGTGATAAGATGGCACCTGTCAATCAAATGAGAAATCGAGTCCTTTCCTTAAAATACAGGATACCATTCTAAATTTATCGTCTGCAAAACATATTTTACTTCATTATTAATTTATTTCAATATAAATTGCAGCAAATGGCTTGAGTGAACGAATTTAGCTTTTAATTTATCGTTTGCTGGTTGATCTTTGTCGATGTTTATTGTTTTTATTATCATTGTGAAGAATAATGCACGAAATTTCTATGACTAATACTTAAAATTTTTAGGATCAGTTGAGTTTAAAAGAAAAAATTGCTCCAAATATACTTTTGCAATGTGATTATTTATTGTTGGACTGTAATTTGCAGCAATAATTGCATTTAATAAATAATGAAAGACAATATTAAAAATTATTTTTTTGGCGACTTTTTTACAATTTGGCATTCAATTCTATTTCAGTATATTTACTTCTATCTTATTGCGATATTGCAACGTTCTTTCTAAAGTATGTCATTTCGGAAAATGTATTATTTTGTTTTTGAAGTTAGGAAAGAAAACTTTCTTCTTCTTTTAAACTTTGGTAAGATTTCTGTTGGTTTCTGTGAGCAACAAAATTTTTCTTATTTTTTCTTTTGGCTTATTTTTGTGCACCTATCTTTGGGGTTGCATTCGAATGTCCCCAAGGGGGTGATTTACCCCTTTTATGGGGTAATCAGGGCTTTCAATGCAGACCAAAGTGATATGAATTGGCGCGACCACTTGGCGATATCTCGCCAAGCTTTTGGTCACCAAGTGTTTGACGCCAATTTGGCGACATATCGCCAAGTTGGCAATAAATTTAGCGAAAAAAAAATTTTTTTTGGGTTCAATTTGGCGCTATTGGCGATATTTTGCGAAAAATCTACTGAATGATGTTAAAATCGGCGATATTTAGGAGATTAATCATTGTAAAACATTTTTTTGCATTGTTTCGTGGCAAACTAGGGATGCAAATGTTTGAATTGTTATCTTACTCACTTCAAGCACTATTTTAGCACTTAAGGCATCTACTAAGAAATTTACACGTAAAAGGAAGTAGTGTAGGGTCCATACCAAATTTTTATATCATACTTTGAAGGAATTATAGTTGAATTATAACTAAAATAGAGTATTTTTTCTGCTATATCATTTTTTTACAAATGAACTTTTAATTTTATACCACGGGCAAAGCCGTGCGGGTACCGCTAGTATTAAATAATCACATAGCGAAAGTACATTTGGAGCACTTTTTTTATAAAAAATATTCAATTGATTCTAAAACTTTTAAGTGTTACTCACCGAAATTTCGTACGTTATTTTTCGCAATGGTAATAAAAAGAATAAACATCAACATAATTCAACCAGCAAACGATAAATTAAAAATCAAATTCCCTCACTCAAGATATTTACTGCAATTTATATTGTAATAAATTACAATGCAGTAAAAGAAATGCGGCAGACGATAAATTTAGAATGGTTTGCTATGAATGTTGCCTCTTTTTCGGCCTTCTTAGTTATTTCGGTCAAAGAATTATTTCGTCTTTTAGAAAGAACGTCATATCGCCAAAATTTCGCTAAACTCACAAACATGGCACACGTCAATTTTTTTCCTTCTCTACCTATTTTAAGGAATGGACTCTTTTTCTCATTTGATTTTACTAATTTTACAGTAATACACTGTAAAATTATTACTACAAACTTTTTTTTTTCTTATAAAATATACACTGGCGGAAAAAAAATCCCAACACCAAGAAAAAATTACTGTAGAGTAATGAAACTTGGGTAATGCAATTATCTAGTTTTTAATAATATTTTTTGTTAAGAAAATGGGTTTTTTAGGAATGAGTTGAAGAGGAACGAAAAATACAGCTGTCCAAAAAATAAAGACTGAAGTTGAACAACAAGAATTTGAATTTAGTAGTCAAATTTTCCACTCTGCCATATTTTGCAATCATGCTTCATACTTTAAATTACATTTTAATAAAGTTAATTTGAATAAAAGTGAAAATTTTAATTTTTTAACTAATATCAAAGAGTTGTCCAGAAATTAATGTCATGTCTGTTACCATACACATTTTTACAATTTTTAAACCTTGTGCATTGAATTCTGGAATGACTAAGCACATGGAAACAAGAAATAGCAACAGTCATTTTGAATGTTCAGTTTTCTTTAAAGGAAGCAGAAGTCTTTTTTTTGTTTGTATATTTTTATTATGTCATGTCTGTTACCTTAATTACTTGCATAAAATATTTTTTTTAATTAATTATTTCAGCTAGATAATTTAGTTTAGTGGGATTGTACTCTAAATCAAGTAGAATTTTAAATAATTTTGTAGAATTTTTTGCCCCACAATTTTTTTTTTCGTAAAATGTCATGTCTGTTACTTGTCATGTCTGTTACCATATTTAGTAACAGACATGACAAATCAGACATGAAAATTTTTTCAAGAGAAACTGTACGAAAATTATTAAAATAGTGTAATATAAGTATGTTTGATTAATTATTTTCCAGAATTATACTTGATCCATAGATTTCTTTTTACACACTTCAAATTTTCAAATGACACCCAATTTTGAAAATGACCCATGCACCATTCTGACTATTTTCTGTGATGAAAGTTTACCCAATTATTATCTGAGACATTTGTTTCTAGTAGATACTGAAAAAAATTTCATCCGTGATGAATCATGCACCATTCTGAATTTGCTGGAGAAAATTTTACCCATATGTTGACTGAGATGGCTTGTAATAAGTCTTCATCTAATTTTGCTAAAAGATGTTTAATTTGTTTTCAAATGTCGGTGATGAATCATGCACCATTCTGACGATTTTCCTTGGTGAAAACTTACCCAATTATTTTTCTGAGACATTTGTTTCTAGTAGATACTAAAATATAAGTTCATCCATGATGAATCATGCACCATTCTGCATTTTCTGGAGAAAACATTACCCATATGTTGACTGAGATGGCTTGTGATATTTTAGTTTCTAATTTTACTAAAAGAGACATTTAATATCTTTCCAAATGTCAGTGAGGAGTCATGCACCATTCTGACTATTTTCTGTGATGAAAGTTTACTCAATTATTATCTGGGACATTTGTTTCTAATAGATACTGAAAAATAATTTCATCCATGATGAATCATGCACCATTCTGAATTTCGTGGAGAAAACTTTACCCATATGTTGACTGAGATGGCTCGTTAAATTTCTTTATCTAATTTTTGTGTTAGAGATGTATAATTTATTTTCAACTGGTCAGTGAGGAGTCATGCACTATTCTGACTATTTTCTTTGATAAAAGTTATCCAAATATTTTCTATGACATTTATTTCTAGTAGGTACTGAAGTAGTCATCCGTGATGAATCATGCACCATTCTGAATTTGCTGGAGAAAACTTTACCTATATGTTGACTGAGATGGCTTGTAATAATTCATTTAATTTTGCTAAAAGAGGTTTAATTTATTTTCATATGTTGGTGCTGAATATCACGCACCATTCTAATAATTATTTGTAGACAAAATTTACCCAATGATTGTCCGCGACATTTGTGTCTAGTAGATTCTTTAAGATCTATTCATCTGTGATGAAACATGCACCATTCTGAATTTTCTGGAGAAAATTTTACCCATATTTTGACTGAGATGGCTTGTAATGTTTTAGTTTCGAATTTTTCTAAAAGTAAAATTTTAATTTATTTTCAAATGTCGGTGATTAATTATGCACCATTCTGACTATATTCTTTGATGAAGATTTACCCAATTATTATCTGGGACACTTGTTTCTAGTAGTTACTGAAAAATAATTTCATCCATGATGAATCATGCACCATTCTGAATTTCCTGGAGAAAACCTAACCCATATGTTGACTGAGATGGCTCGTAATATTTCTTTATCTAATTTTTCTTATGGAGGTATAATTTATTTTAAAATGTCTGATGAATCATGCATCATTCTGACTATTTTCTGTGATGGAAGTTTACCCAATTATTATCTGGGACATTTGTTTCTAGTAGGTACTGAAAAATAATTTCATCCATGATGAATCATGCACCATTCTGAATTTCGTGGAGAAAACTTTACCCATATGTTGACTGAGATGGCTTGTTAAATTTCTTTATCTAATTTTTGTATTAGAGATGTATAATTTATTTTCAAGTGTCTGATGCATCATGCTCCATTCAGACTTTTTTCTTTGATAAAAGTTAACCAAATATTTTCTCTGACATTTGTTCCTAGTAGGTACTAAAGTATACATTCATCCATGATGAATCATGCACCATTCTGAATTTGCTGGAGAAATCTTTACCCATATGTTGACTGAGATGGCTTGAATTAATTCTATATTTAATTTTGCTAAAAGGTTTATTTTTTTTTCATATGTTGGTGCTGAATATCGCGCACAATTCTAATGTTTTTATGTAGGGAAAATTTACCCTCTAATTGTCTGCGACATTTGCGTCTCGTAGATTCTTTAATATATATTCATCCGTGATGAATCATGCACCATTCTGAATTTTCTGGAGAAAACTTTACCCATATTTTGACTGAAATGGCGTGTAATGTTTTAGTTTCGAATTTTTC
>JAXGGA010013302.1:0-35730 GCA_038373865.1 Uloborus plumipes | reverse complement strand
ATAGATGGGAGATAGCTTAATTCCCTGGGGAATTTTTCTTTTAACTTTGAATGCACTTTTTCTCCATTTTGGATACAGGACGTTCCTTTTTTCGCAATTTAAACTTTCTAGTTACTTTAACTCCATTTCATACCTTTTTGAGGTATTTCAATTAAATGCGTTTGCATTACTTGGTTGATGGTTAATTGCTTTTTTCTTTAGACTAAACTTTTAAAAAGGAAATTTTAAACAGAATAAGTTTAAAAAAAACTAAACTGACTTTGGATGTAAAAAGCATTTTCAGGAAATAGTTAAGAGTCTTAGAATTTCAAACAGAGGCTGACTTTTAAGAAACATAAACATAAGATACCAATTGAACATGAATGTTATATTTTTGAAAAAAATACATTTGTTGAAATACATTCGAGAAAATTGAAAGATAGACTAGAATGGTTATGGATAAATCATTGCAAACAAATATTTGTTAATATTTATCAGACAAAGCAAACCAAACCGCAGCTTAAAAATTAAAAAAAAAAACAAGAACTAAACGAGCCTACTTTCCCGAACATCGACATCGGCATTGTAGCATCTGATCAATATTCTCTTGATTATCTGAAACTAAAAATTATGTTAAACATATCTTTATAGCACTTAAAGCTGATTTCTGAAAGCAAAATATACCCCTCTCATCAGATAAAATAGACACGTAAAAAGTAAATAAACGAGTCAATAAAGTTTTGTCGCACCTTTTAAAGAATGTAACTGTTATAGTTCTTCCGTAGAAAAATTCCACAATCGTTTTCAAAAGAAAAAAAAATAAATAAATCAAATAAAAGTACAAAGAACTTCAAAACACATTTTATCAAAGAAAGAAAAAAAACTTGTTCGTTAATAAAATGTCTTGAATTTCATTTTTAATATGTTGCCAGTTGTTAAATATAAATAAGGAATAAAATACTCTCGTGAATGAAAAATTTTTTTTAACAATAAAAAATCGTCTGATAAAAAAAATAATAATAAATTAAACAAACAAATAAATAAATAAACAAAAAATCGTCTGCCCAGTCAGTCATTTTTTCTGAGCCTGCATTTCCGCCATGTTTGCGGAGTCTGAGTCGGAATCAGAGTCCTCACAGAAGATTATTCAGAAAAGTACTTTACAATACATTATTTATCAAAACCATTTTCTTACAAAGTTAGTTTGAAGGAAATCCGCCTTGAAGTTCAGAATCAACATTCAATTTAAATTTCTCCGTAGGCGCTCATGTTAAAATTTTTTCTGAACGGTTCATCATTGAACGAAAAATGGTTCAAATTGAAAAGTGAAATATAGGAATGAGCCTCTCCGAGATCTTTCGAACAAAAAAAAGTTTATTCAATTCGGACGGTTCACTTAAAAGTTATTATGTGGGGAAAGGTTGTTTGAACGGTTCAATGTTGAACAAAAAAAAATGTTCAAATTGAAAATTTAAATACGGTAATGAAGCATCCTTGCCGAGACCTTTTGAACAAAAAAAAGTTTGTTTAAATCGGACTGTTCATTCAAAAGTTATTAGGTGTGAGAGCTTGTTTGAACGGTTCAATGTTGAACGAAAAATTGTTCAAATCGAAAATGTAGATACGGGAATGAAGTACCCTTGAAAAGATCTTTCGAACAAAAAAAAGTTTGTTCAAATCGGACTGTTAACTAAAAAGTTAATATCGCGGGCCAGGTTGTTTGAACGGTTTAAAGTTGCACCAAAAATTGTTCAAATCGAAAAATCAAATATGGGAATGAGCTGTACTCGCCGAGATCTTTCCAACAAAAAAAAGTTTGTCCAAATCGGAATGTTCATTCAAAAGTTATTAGGGGGGGGACAGACAGACCGACAGACCGACAGACACACAAATTCCCCATCTCAATACCCTACTTTCAAATTTTTAATTTTTCGATATTTATTTCATTTTTTTGTTTCTTTTTGACTTTTTTTTACTTGGCGATATTTTTTTACTTGGCGATATTTTTTTGGACTTGGCGATATTTTTTGGACTTGGCGACATTTTTTAGATGCATTAAGCCAATTTTAATGCTTTTTTCGTCTCTTTTATTTTTAACGGGAACGTAGGCTAAAAAGGTAGTAATCAAAATATGATAGTAAACCTGGTTTCTATACACATAAATTATTTGCCCTTTGTGTCTTCTTATTTGAAATATGTCATAAAGTCTTCTAAAATTTTTAGAAATGTCACTATGTGAAAAAAAAAAAAAAAAAAATCGTTAAATATAGGAAGACATATTTCACACGCTATACTGCCGTGCTAAGCGCAAAAGTGGTATCTGCAGTTGAGCTCAAACTGAGATATTACTCTTTAAAGTTTTGCGCCACCATGTATTTGATTCAGATGAAACTTTTTCAGAATTTTTTAAAAAATATTTCCCGTTCTCAAATGACCATATAATTTTGTATTTAGGTAAAATACGTCACAAAGAGCCACCTGGTGGCGATAACTCAATTTTGTTAAAAAGTGCAGATACGACTTTTGTGCTTAGCACGGCAGTATACAGATGGACTTCATGCCACATGTAATCGGTAAAATCACGAGATGCTTTTAATTTCTTGAAAGAAATCATATAATATTGGAAGAAATCATAACATTTATCAATTTAGCTACACGTACTCTTATTATAAATTGGGTTTCACAACATTGTGATTGAGTTATAGACGATATTTTAATTTCAAGATCTGCCATTTCAGTTGTGGTTAAAAGTAACAAAAATCTAATAAGTTCAAATATATTTGGGTGAAAAAATACTCAAAAAATTAAAGAAATCTTTTGCCACTTTTTAAACTAAAAATGCAAAATTTTTGGAAATTAGAAAAAAAGTACTTTTTTAAAAAGTACTCTTTAAATTAGTCCACAAAAAAAAAAAAAAAAAAAAAAAAAAAAAAAACTTTTAAAATTAAAAGCACATTTTGTTTTTCCATTTTCAGGTAACCATCCGGTATTTTATGGGAAATTAGTCGGAAAAGGATTTCCACATCTCCAAAAAAAAACATGGCATGGCGAAATAGCACAGCCTTTAGAGAAAAAACATTTCATTTGTTTTAAGTAACAAACAGTTTGTCCCTTCTTTAAGTGCCGTTACCTTTCTTAAAGCAGCTCTCATGAGATTCTCTACTGTAATCCTCTAACTTTCGTTAATCTATGAGAGTTTTTTTCTCTTTTTTTTAAATTTTTTTTTTCTTGAAATGGCTTCATTTGAAGTATCCCTCGTAACCTTTTATTGCGCTCGAAATATTGAAGTTCTTTTGTTTAGTACTGTGTGTGGTTTTCTAAGAGTAAGCTACCTGCAGTTTTAACTATGTATCTATAGGGGTGTGTTTTTCTGTTTTAATTCTAAAACTTCTCTTGGTTGAAAAAATCCCTTTACTAAGAAATTTGTTTCCTTAAAGACAAATTAGACTTAAGCAAACAAAACTACGTTAATTTCGTTTGTCGTTTTCATTAGTCAATATTTATCACCTTTTTGTAAGTTTTATTTTCTTTAAAAACTTCTTGTTTTTGGCACATAAGTCTCCGCAGGTTTCAGTATAACGAGATAGCTGAGGCACATTACACATGATCGAAGGAGCACATCAATACAAAATCACATCTACATAAATTTAGAGCACATATGTATCCTTTACATTTTCTTCGATCCTGGAAGATTTTTATTTACTTTTTCTTTTATTATTATTATTATTATTATTATTATTATTATTATTATTATTATTATTATTATTATTATTATTATTATTATTATTATTTATTATTATTATTATTATTATTTATTATTATTATTATTATTATTATTATTATGATTATTATTATTATTATTATTATTATTATTATCATCATCATCATCATCATTATTATTATTATCATTATCATTATTATTATTATTATTATTATCATTATTATCATTACCATCATTATTATTATTATTTTTTTCTTTTTTTGAAGAGAAACTTTTCATGTGAAAATTTTAAAATTCTAATTGACAATTTTTAAAGGTGTAGGAAGTGATGTAGTTGTTTTAAATTGTGGCCAAAAATTGAAAAATAATGGTAATTATAAAGTTAAAATACTTCAGATTAATTTAAAGGTTGAACAATCAAGCTACGTTTGTTCAAGTATATGTTGATTTGGGCATTTTTAACTTTATAAATAATTTAGGTTTTTGATTTTTTCTTTAATTCAAGACAAGTCATCAGTTTAATGGTATTTTTAAAAGCTTTCGAAGTGGAACTTTTTATTCGAAGGATTTAAATATGTGTATATTTTGACACCCACTATCATTTGCGCGAGTTATTTTGAGCTTAGATGAATCAACAACGTGAAAGATTAAACACATTAAATGTTTTTGCTTGCCTCAAAAACAGTCAATTTCATCACAACAAAACATCACAAATTTGACATTTTGCAAACAATTTCGTTAAGGCCTGTTTTATTTTTTTCAGACTTTAATTATTGGATATATTGAAGAACGAAGAAGCATTCTTTGGAGATTTTGGTATTTAAACATACTCGTACATTTAAAACATTCTTAGACCATGGGATTTCGATTTCTGAAATTAAAAAAAAGTTTAAAAAGTGATCACCACGGGAAATTTTGGCGCTGCAAAAGTATATTACTCTGATTGTCGAAGAATTAAATGCTACTGACAAAATATGCATCCATTTTATTTGCGAAAATGGCTTTTTTATCGCAAATGTAGTTCAATATGATCACCATTGTGAAGTTGCAAGAACTGGATACGATGCACAACATTTTCCACGGCAGCTCGTAACATATCAGAATTGATTTCTCTGACTTTTAAAGTTACAATATCTTTTAAACTTGCTATATCAGAAACATGTCTTTGATACACAACACTTTTCAGCTATCCCCATAACCAAAAATCACATGGATTGAGATCGGGCGACCTTGGGGCCATACCGGAAATTCTACGGCGATCATATTAAACCTCATTTGCAAATAACAATCATTTTTTCTTTGCGAAATTGCTTTGTACAGCATTTTTTCAAATTTAATTCGCGATATTCAGAGTAATACACTGTTACAGCGCCAAATTTTCCCCTGGTGGCGATTTTTTAAACTATTTTTTTATTTCAGAAATCAAAATCCCATGGTCTAATATGTGCGCCCATGAAATTTGACAATATTTCGCCCAGTACTTCGCGCGCTAGAGGGCTCCAACACCTCACGTTAATTTATAATCACCCTGAAAACCGATTTAAAAAGTCTGTGGGGTAAATGCATACATTGAGAAAGCTAACTTTGTATATAATAAGATAATTTGAGAAATTTTTACTGTGAATTGTAAATTTGTGGAACTGATTTTAACGCATAAAAGGCAATGAGAATTACATCTTTTGAAAGAATATTTTTAAGTTATTCTTTTTAAAATGAATTTTTAAAAAACTTTTAAGTATTCTAAAACTCACACGAGCGTGTTCCGAATGAACGAAAATTTCGCGAAAAAAACAACTTTTTAATGTTAGGAACTTTCTTCTTCACCACTAAACACCTGTATCTTAGTTTTTTGCGTTGGTGTTGAGGCAGCACATTCCAAAAGGGATGTGACGTGACTTGGAACTGTAAAAAGCCCTTTTTGTTCATGAATTATTCAAAATTGAATCCTCTAATGGTGTTTTAGTTGAATTTATTATGGCTTTCTCGAAAAAGATTGTCAAACAAAATGTCTTTTATGTCATAATTTAAAAATTAAAAATATAGGTTGTATTAGCAAGGGTGTATCATAACAATGAAAGTTCTTTTTCGAGTGCGTTAAGTTTGGTAAAAATGCTGAGGATAATCAACAGTGTAATTTGAAAACGTAAATATGTTGCAACAGCTACTTCTTATACTGATTTTGTAAAAACAAATAATTACCAAAACTGTCAAAATGCCTTACATGAAATGCCTAATTTGTCTAAGTTTCAAAGGTTTTTTTTTTTTTTGAAAATAAAAATATGTTAGCACTAATGACGTTCAGTTAAGAAGTTTGTAAACATAATTAATGAGCTAAACCTATTTTCTTAACAACACTAGATATTTTAAAAATTACTCTTTCATACATTCCCTGAAAAAAGTTTATTTTAGTGATAATGGTATTTGTTATACACTGAAGTGACAAAAGTCATGGGATAGCAATATGCAAATTTTCAGATGGCAGTAGCATCGCATAGAACAGGTATAAATGCGCAGTGCTTTTACAGAGCTTTCATTTCTGTTCAAGTTATTCATGTGAAGAGGTTTTAACGTGATGATGACCGCACGACGTGAATTAACAGACTTTGAACGCGGAATGTTAGTTGGAGCTAGACGCATGGGTCATGCCATTTCGGAAATCGTTAGAGAATTCAACATTTCCCAGATCCACTGTGTCAAGAGTGTGCCGAGAGTATGAAATTTCAGGCATAACATCCCACCATGGACAGCGCAGTGGTCGACCGCCTGCACTTAAAGATCGAGACCGGCGACGTCTGCAAAGAGTCGTAAATTCTAACAGACAAAGCAACACATGCGTCAAATCACCGTAGAAATCAATGTGGGACGTACAATGGACGTGTCTGCTCAGAACTGTGCGGAGAAATTTGGATTTCTTGGGCTATTCCAGCAGAAGACCGACTCGAGTGCCTTTACTGACAGAACGACATCGCTTGCAGCGACTCTCGTGGGCACGTGAGCATATCGGTTGGTCCCTAGATGAATGGAAAACCGTGGCCTGGTCCGATGAGTCACGATTTCAGCTGGTAAGAGCCGATGGTAGGGTTCGAGTGTGGCGCAGACCCACGATAGCCATGGACCCAAACTGTCAGCAAGGCACTGTTCAAGCTGGTGGTGGCTCCGTAATGGTGTGGGCTTGTTTTTTCATGGCATGGACTTGGTCCTCTAGTGCGACTGGACCGAACATTGACTGAAATGCTTATGTGCAGCTACTTGGAGATCACTTGCAGCCATTCATAGGACTTCAATGTACCCAAACAACGATGGGATTTTTATGGATGACAATGCGCCATGTCACCGGGCCCCAACTGTTCGCAATTGGTTTGAAGAAAATTCTGGACAATTCCAACGAATGATTTGGCCACACTAGACTCGCCCGACATGAATCCCATTGAGCATTTATGGACACCATCGAGAGGTCTGTTCGTGCCCAAAATCCTGCCCCATCAACGCTTTCACAATTATGGACGTCTATCGAGACAGCATGGCTCAATATTCCTGCCAGAAGACTTCCAACGACTTGTTGAGTCCATGCACGTCGAGTGTTGCACTTCGCCGGGCAAAAGGAGGGCCGACACGATATTAAGAGGTATCCCATGACTTTTGTCACTTCAGTGTAATATACAGTCTGAGTAAAAACTTTAAGGCCAGTAAATTTTTTTGAGAAATTAGACACATATTAAACTGAGAACCAAAACATAATTTGAGTGATAATTATTACCCTTAAATACAAGTAAAAAAGGACAGAACAATCATTTGTAATTATTTTACTATCAGAAAATATTACAGAAACTAAAGATCACTATTTGAGTCTGAGTAAAATCTGTAAGGCCAACAGAGAAAAAAAGCTGGAAAAGAAAAAATACTAACATTTAAAAGCTTGTGTATGAGCCATTCCTTCTAATAACTTCAAATATTCTTGTTTGCATAGATGAAACAAGTTTTTGACAAAGTTCAGGGTCTGTTTTATACCATTCATCTTCGATTGTAGATTTAAGCTCTATTAATGAAGTAAAATGTCTCCCATTTGCATACACTCTTCTTGCTAAGTCTCCCCGTAAGTTCTCAATTGGGTTGAGATCTGGAGACTTAGCTGGCCATTTCAAAGGTTCAACATTATGAACTTGAAACCAATTTTTTGTACTATTACTCGAATGGATAGGTGCTTTGTCTGGCTGAAATTTCCAATTTTCTCCAGCAATAAATTCAGCATTTGGTAAAAGATGACTTCCTAGGACATTTTGATATGCTTGAGAATTCATTTTACCCGAAACAAGCGCAATTGAGCCATTGTAAGAAAAGCACCCCCAAGTCATGACAAAACCTCCACCAAATTGGCCCTTGGAGAATATCTTTTTTTCTTTTCGTAAATCATGCCAATAATACTTCCACCCACCTGGACCATCCAAATTCCACTTTTTTTCATCAGAAAAAATTATTTGTATTCACTGGTTATCGCAGGTCATAACTTTTTGACCAAAGTTCAAACGCTCTATTTCGTGTCTATTCAGTAACTTAGGCTTAGCCAATTTTGCTGCGTAAATAAACTTTTCACACATTCTAATTGCGTTATATACCGTTTTTTGACAAACATTTAAGCCTGTCGCTTGAATAATTTTCCTAGTTGAATACTTTCCGGTTGACGTAAGTTTGCAAAGTCTTCTTTCATCACGCGAGGACAAAGCTCTGGGTATTCCCCCTGTGTTTTTTTTACCGTAATTGTCTTTAAATCTTAATAAATTATTAACTACAGTCTTCGATCATCCAATTTTTTTTGCAATAGTACGGCTACTCATCCCCGTTGAAGAAAAAGTTTCAATCTGTCCCCTTTCACGATCAGTTAATTTCTTACCTTTCGCCATCTTCACAAAGAGCACCAAAACTTCGAAGAAATTAATGAAAAAACTACAGGTTGAAGGGTTTCCCCAATCTCATTAACTGCTGTGATGTTTATTCCAGTACATCTTTGTTTAGTATTTAAAAAATACTGGTGGCCTTAAAGTTGTTACTCAGGTTGAAATACTAACTTTGAATATAGTACTGTTTCTTTTGGTAATTGCGTACTTTGAAAAACTTGTCTGTTGAGTTATTTATTACAAACGAACATTAATAATTATTTATTCAGTAACATTGAAATCCCTTTAATTTAATTTTCCCGTTTTCTCAATATTTTTTTACTGGCCTTAAAGTTTTTACTCAGACTGTCTAAGACTTAAGTAGATTATGACATCGCTTACATCGGTAAAATCTTGTGCAATAAATATACTAAATTAGTTTCTACCAGTAGTTCAATTCAGACAAGTTCTGGGGAAGCAGAAAGCGTTGGAAAGATTTTCCGCCGTGGTTTATAAGGAAGTCTTTGAAAATATATTTTTGGTTAAATTTGTTTGGACAAAAAATCAGCATTATTTTTCTGTATGTGTTCGCATAGATCCTTTCCATTTTCTCAATTATTTTTTCTTGTTCAGGTAAGGACACAAAAAGTCCAGAATATTAAAAGGTAGCGTTTCAAAATATGTTTTTCCGTTTGAATTTGGACTCGCAAAGAAATTAAAGCAGAAAGTTTAAACTTGCACATGCCAACTGTCCTTCGACTATTTGAAGAAATAAACTTGTTTTATTTTTGTGAAAGGTTGGGAAATCTATGCACTAATGACAATTATAAACTAATTAAATTATTCGAAGTTGAACTGAAATATTTCCTTAGTGAGAGATAAATATTTTTCTGTTTCTATAGCTATTACAAATTTTTAGGTAGTTAAGCGGTGAAAATTTTATGCTGTTGTTCTAAGCACAAAACCCGTATCTGCAGCGGAACTCAAAATGAGAAATTACCTTTAAAATTGTGCGCCTCCATATATTTAATTTAAATTATATTTTCAGAATTGATTTATAAAAAATTTTCATTCATGAAGGACCCCAAAATATTGTATATAGGTAAAATAAGTAAAATAACTACCTTGTGACAGTAACTTAATTTCGAAAAAAAAAAAAAACGATATTTGTGCATCAAATATTACAATAATAATTTGTGCAACAAATGGGCCTATCGTGGCCAATAGCTAATTTCTAAGCCGTTAGAGATAAGCATATAGTTTATTTAGGAAAAAATCTCTAAATTACGAAAGGAATTTGGGCTACGAAATGTTTTTCAAAAAATCAAATTTTGAAAGAGTTACGAAATTTAAATTTTTATACAGCCCCCCAGTCCTATCAATCATATTTAGTAAAACATTCTTGACACTGTAACGTTTAAAACTAAAAAAAAATCACTCTTCTAGGACAAAAATTGACCGAGTTATGACGTTTTGAAAAATCAAGATTTTGAAGGATTTCGCATACGGTCCCTTAAGCGATCTCTCGATGACGTCATGAAATAATGCAAAATCTTGATTTTTCAAAACGTCATAACTCGGTCAATTTTTGTCGTAGAAGAGTGATTTTTTTTAGTTTTAAACGTTACAGTGTCAAGAATGTTTTACTAAATATGATTGATAGGACTGGGGGGCTGTATAAAAATTTAAATTTCGTAACTCTTTCAAAATTTGATTTTTTGAAAAACATTGAATAGACCCAAAATTCCTTTCGTAATTTGGAGATTTTTTCCTAAATAAACTATATGCTTATCTCTAACGGTTTAGAAATTAGCTATTGGTCCACGATTGGAGTGGACACCCTGTATATATATATATAATATATATATAAATATATATATATATATATATATATATATTATATATATATATAATATATATATATATATATATACATAAAAGGAAAACAAGGCAATAAACATAAAATCAAACCTCATTATTTCCTCTTAACACAGTATGATCGAAATATGAATAAGCAGTCAATGCCCCTAGCTTCAGATATATTTCCGTAAGGCCTCAGAGATTAAACTTCTCTCGTTAAGTAATTAATAACCAAAAATATTAATTAACGAAATTTGGCAATTACCAGCCAATTTATCAAGCAATCCTTCTTGGAGCCACGAAGCGAATAAATTCGCTTAAGACAAAATCGTTGATTAAAAGCCTGAGAGCTATTAAATTAAGACTTCCCCATCTTTCGTATGATTCTTGATGAAGGTAAGAGGGGGGGTGTGCTAGAAATTTATAACGAAGTAATAGAAAGAAAGAAAAAAAAATATAACTTTCGATAAAGATCATAATAAAACGGCTACAGAACACTCTTTGCAATGGTTATGTGCTGCAATCTGTTAATAATGAATTGAAACAATGCCAAAGGAATAGTTGAACACTATTATTTGGTTGAAATGTTCATTTTTGGTAAATTCAGACATACTTTTTGGACTGTCCCTAAAACGGGACGCTAGGCATTAATGGGTTAGGAAAAATAATATACTCCCCACACTTATTACTTTTAAGTTTATTGAATAATCATTGTTTTTTTAATAACTCGAAAGTAATGGTACGTGTAGTTTTGTATCTGACTTATAAATAATACTTCTTAAGTGCATCACCACTTTTTTACGTTTATAACAACACTAATATGGTGAACACAGAGGATGGGAGTTTAAAATATAAAAAAATGGGATGTTTCTACTAGCGTCTAAGATCTGTAATTGAATAAAATCTATACACAGTAAATTCTTGATTATCCGCGAGGGTCTCGGGAAATAAACAAACACAATTAACTGGTTTATCGGAAAAGTACGGATTTAAATTTTGTTTTTTCTTAGCATTTCTTATCCAAGAGTGCGGTGTACTTCATCCAATAAATTATTTTACTTGGGCGCCATCGTAAGTACCACTTCTTTATAGATTTTATGTGCTTGAGAACCTCAAATACAAATGTTTTTTATGCTGTACCTATCTTCAGTGTTTTTACATATCACGATTTAAATGTAATGTAATTATTTTTTATCTTGTTTACTACTTTTTTTATGCTTTTTTCGGATTACCCGTGATTTTCGTTATCAGCGATACCATGCTACCTAATTCCACGGATAATCGGGATTGCACTGCGAAACAAAAAACAGTACAAACAGTTTAATGAGTCCCTGGAAGAATTAAAAAAAAAAAAAAAAACAGCATTCTAAACAGCTTCCTCCCAATTTCTTTCAAACCAATAAGATATAAAGATTTCAGCAGAACTGAGGATTTAACATTGATTACTTGATAATCTTGTTAATTAATGACAATATCGCTAAAATGACGCAAAATTAAAGCTTTCATTTTTATGTCTAAGTTCTTGACAACTTGACAATATTATATCATTAAGTTCACGATCAAAAATTGGCGGCAAAAAGCTTGATGATACATCACCAAATTGTCATCAATTTATAACAGTACCTCTGTCCTTGAAATTAACACGGATTTTTACCGCCTCTACCTCCAAATTTAAAAAAAAAAGAAGTAAAAGGCTCCTTTTAAAACATCCACCAGAAAGAGAGATTCACAGATCCAACTTACACCACATGCAGTACAACCCTCTGACTGCTCAATTTTCTTAAAAACGAAGTCGCTTAAAACTATACGTATTTTTTTTTGTATGAAAAACCAATATGAACTTTATGTTTTAAATTTACAAAAATTACATTATAAAGTACCCTTAATGTTATTAATCTTATAAAGAAGTTCATGCAAAGTCATTATACCACTGAGCAACTTGTAAATTAGTAGGTGTAAGGCACGTAAAATGGTCGAGAGATGAGTGTAACTACTTCAGGATATTCATTGCTGACGTATGAAATGACGAAGTAAGGTTTTAAATTATGTCATGAAAGCAAAAATCACGGGATAAACAAATTTTGTTACTTTCTCGTTGCCCGTCAAATTCGCGGATAAACAGTCAGACGGCTCAAGCTTTTGTTTTTCATGTTTCTATAACAAAAAATATAGGTTGACTTAGGCACGGGACTGCTCGTCAGAAGCAATGCTTTTATTAAAAAAGCAAATCAAATAAAGTTGAAGTTAAAAGAGTTAAATTTATTAATTTAATGTTATCAACTTCAACATAATAGACTTTTATAATTCAACTAAAACGTAGCTTCTGTGTTCCAGCTATATCTTGCTTTATGACTGCTCTTCTTTTTGTCATTATTAACAGCTGAGTGCACTAACCAATTGAGCCACCGAGGAATTTCAGCAGATGAACTGTAAAACGAGTGAATACAAATTGTAACCTTATCGTTTTGTTGCACAAAATCTGCCACTATCTGCTAACACGGGTTTCAGGGTTACAATGAACCCCTTTTTGAATGCAAAGAAGTGTGAGCTTTAGGATGAAAAAAGTCATCCGAGAAAAACAAATGCAAACACAAAGCCGAAGGTAGCCGGTGTGTGTGGTGGACAACTTTTTTTATGTCGTTTTTTATCCATTGTAGTCTGGCCTCCAGTTTTCTGTAAGAAATAGGGCTTCAAAATGCTTTTGATTAGGTAAAACTGTCGAAGAAATGTTAGTAATATTTCTTAACCCTGCTGCTGTGTTCGTTCCGAACATACGTATACTGTGTTCGGGTCCAAATGGACCCAACATATGTAATTTATTCCCTAACACCGCTTTTTTTTATATTTTTTCAAGTTTAATTGTTGTATTTGATTTTATTAGAAACTTCCAAATATAAATCACTCAATTTTTGTATTTTATTTTACATATTTAATCCGAGAAAACACATAAATAAAATTTAAATATTATAGCAATTCCAGTTTTCGTACTAAAGTAAACTAACAAAATTATGTAAACTGTCACTTTAAGAAATTTACTAGAGATTTTTAAGCTTAAAAAGAAGTGTTAAAAATGGAAATACGAACAGTACAACATTTGTATGAGATGTACAGATTTATGTACAGAATCATATGCGCGGGGGAAGCGGCGGAGAGAGGGGGTAAAAGGGAATTCCCCTCAGATAGGCATAATTGCAGAGTTTGCAGTTCTATGAAAGTTAACCTTGAAACATTTTCACTGGTACTGATTTCAATTCATAGAAAGGAAGAAATGGTATTCAGAAAGAAAAAAAAAGAAGAAAAAAAATGAATGAAAGAAAAACAGAAGATAACCATTAAAAATATTTAAAAAACGTACAAAAACAATGAACAAATGTTTTATTTATTGTTTCATAAATTATGTATAAAATAAACAAGCCTAAAATGATTTTGTTTCTCTGATACATGCTTTTTAATCATATGGGACCAAAAGGACCCAAACACAGTATTAGTAAACTTTTTTTTAACAAGTAGGGTTATGCTTCAATCAAAACAAAAAAAAAAAAAAAATATGTGTGTAATATAACATGAAAATGAACACATTCATGAAGTTACAACGCTATACCAACAATACTCGAAAATTTATAAGCAAATGAAATCTGTTTTGGGTCGAAAAGGACCCGAACACAGTAGCAGGGTTAATATTTTTAGTCATACTTTTAGCATTTCAAACTTAACATTGTTCATTGCCTACTGTTATCATTGAAACGCAAACTCATGTTATTTGTAGAACGTGAACCATTATGTTCATCAAAAGGCTAACGGCTTTTTTCTGTTCTCTTATTTTCAGTAATCAAATTAAAAATAAATCATAAAACATGAAGATTAATTAATCTTGAGTGGTCTTAGAGTGGATGTTTTAAGTGAATATAATGGCGTTTCACCAGGTAGTTCTTAGGTAGTATCTAAAAAATAGTTAATAAAATTACCTCAGATTTTTTCTAATTGCTTCATTAGTCAAGGGAATTACCGTGTAATAAATTTTAGTGAAAGCTTAGTAAGAACAGTTGATGGAAGCATGTTCTTTTGCCATTAAATATGACGTAGAGTATGAATAATCTAATTGGGAGAACTCTTAAAGTCATTTTGAGTAATGAAGATAAAAGTCATAATTGGCTTCTAGCTATTCAAATTGCGACAATAATTGTCTTTCTTTTTACATCTTTGATCGCATTAACGCAGCTAAGTTCAAGCAATACATTGAGTTTCTCAGAATGGCTTCTAACCCAATCTGCTATGTAAAATGGAACTGCTAATGAGCAATAAAGCTTAAAAGCTCATGTATTAATTACAGATCCCATAGAAAAGAACGTGAAAGGGTGGACATTATCGTAACATTTCTTTGCCTTTTTTAGTAAATTGAAGGTTGACCAAAATATCATATTTAGTCTTGTAGTTAAATTTAAATTCGTTTTTATGAGAAATATGTTACCCTTAAGTTTAAAATTTATCTATTTCATAAAATAACTATAGACCAGTTTAGCTCTCAACATATTTGAGTCCTTTCCTTCTCTAGAAGTTGAGTGAATATCGATAATACTGAAGACTTAAAATCCTAATCTTAATTGGAAGTAAAATGTATATAATAAAGCAATTTTATGATATCGCTGTTAAACTAAAACCTTTCTTTTCCAAAATGTACTGATAATTAGAAATAAAATATGAACTAAGAACATTAAATCTTAAAAAAAAAGAAGTACGTTTTTAACGAAATTATTTTCTTCTTTACATTTAATCTAAGGGAATCAAAAACACTGACACAAAAAATTTGAAAATTCATAAACCTGGCGATGAATGATGAGCAAATTCCTAAAAATTTAACCCTTATTCCTTAAAATTCCTAAAAGTTTAATCCTTATTCCTTAAAGCAAATTCCTTAAAGTTAAAATTAAGTGGGAAAATTTTTCGATTCACTTGTGATTCATTGTCTAAACTCTTACATGGGCGATTCTCTGTAAACTGGTAATTGGCTGTCCGGACTGAGCATTTTAAAAATAATAAAGTGTAATAATGTATTTATCGCTCTTAATACAAGTAAAGCATTAATACTTTGTGGCCCAATTGTTTTTGGAGTGATAACAATTTAATTATTTTTTCTAGAAATTATCTAAGCGCCAAAAACACAGTCCCCTGGCTGTCCCAAACCCATAGTCTAACTGTTAAAGATAGTATTTCAAAAAGCCTATTAACACTACATAAATTTGGCAATTAATATCTAAAAATAGAATAATGAAGCTATATTTTTCTTATGAAATAAGGTATAATTACTTATTTCTAAAACTTAAAATTGCCATGTAAATTCTGTCCGAAGTTTTTTCAAACAGTTCCCTGCAACAAATTCAAAGCTGTAATACGAAAAATCTATAACTTTTGCAAATTCTTTTTGGCATGAAGTTTAAAGTAATCAGTGTGAATTTGCGGAAATCTCCGAGAACGGTGTTGAAACGCTACTTTGCTTAGTTTGAGAGCCACATTTGTGATGAAAATTTGCATCAGGGTCGTTGCGAAAACAGTCCTCTGGGAAGTGATTTTATTAATGTCAATTAATTTAATTATAAAACGTATTAGTTATTATGTCCACGATTTGTGCCTAAATTTATAGGTAGTCTCGTTACTAATTATGTTCCAATAGTTTTGCAGATATTACGCAACAAAGAGCAAAAACACAGTCACCTGGCACAGTCCCCTGCCTAGTTATACTAGGCGGGGGACTTACCCCCTATCATGATTTATTAGAAAAACACAAACTTCAATTGGCCCTCTTTCAAACCAAAGTAATGGATTCATTTTCTGAGCAATAGTATTATAATTATACAAACATTTCAAAAAACTGTGCCCGGACAGATTTCATGTGAAAAATGACGAGTTTACAGAGAATCGCCCACATAGAAATGGACACCATGTTCTGCAGAGAAGTCGTAAAATAAAACAAAGATTTAAGTTATTTCAAGTCTTTGCACTGCAAAAAATGAACTGTTTTTTTACAGTATAATTCTGGCAGCCGAGGTTCCAATTTAAAGCTGTAAAATGCACAGTAATAAACTGTAAAACTAGCAATTTAACAGTTTCTTACTGTTAAGTTAGAAATTTTACAGTTTATTGCTGTAAAACTTAGCTGTATTATACAAGAAAAACAACAGTATAATACTGGCAGCGGAAGTTCTAGTTCAAAACTAAAATGAACTGCAATAAACTATAAATGTAGCAACTTTACAGTTTATTACAGCAAAATTAGCAATTTTAGTTTGTTATTGTGAAACTAACAATTTTACAGTTTATTGTAAAATTTGCCACTTTTACAGTTTATTGCTACAAAATTAGCTGTATTATACTGTAAAAACTACGTTCATTTTTTAGTGTGTAAGCTGTTTTTTGAATAACTGGTTCACCTGTCACCATGGAATTGCCCTACATTTTAATCTTCAAATACGAAAAAATGTATGTTTATCCTCAAAATTCAATGATAAAAGCGATTCACTTTAAAGATAATCTGATTTCTGTAGCCTATATGCAATACATTCACACACCAAAGCAAGTTGGAAAGCCTAGCCGGTGTTATTATGTATCATTTCTAACCAGTCTATGTGATCTGATAGATGTCACCATGGTTATCTTGTACATCAATATTAATCAACCTACGGATTTACAGATTTAGGATTACGGAAACTCATGTTTGCAGCTGGTATCACAGCTAATGCGGCAGCTATGTTTACTTGATGTGTTATTTGGTGAGTCACTTGCCATATGAGAGGATAGATATGATTTGCAATTCATTGCATCTCACTGTTTCTCTGGAAAACGTGGCCTAAGGCAATGATGATTTTAGTCAAAGTATATTGAATTACATGCGTTATATTATAAAGTTGTAGTTAATTCTCCTTTAAATCACAATTGATTGTGTTTTGATTTATTATTTTTTTCTAAGGAAACCGTTGTTTAAGGATATATTGATCATTATCAAGACATTTAATGTGTCGAATGTACAATATATGTTGCTTGCTATTGTTTCTGATTGTTGCATTGAAAAAAAATTTTTTTTTGTACCAGTTCGACAGTTTTTTTTACCCCGACCCTTAAAGGAAAGGGGGTCATAAAATTGATTTATCTATATGTGTGTGTCTTATATATAGTCAAAAGTTTTAGATCACTGTCAAAAATTTAATTTTTGAAGTTTTCAAGAAATATCAAACCAATTATTCTGCAACTTTTGTCATATTAAGAATAAGTATCAGCTAAAAATGTCCACCATTAAATTACGCATAAATTTAGGTGTCCCACAAAAAATTGAAGAAACAAAAAAATAAATAAACATCCCGCATTGTAAATAGTTTGAAATGAGCTTTAAATTTATTGCACTTTTAAGTTTACTTACTCCGTACAGATATTTTATGAAATTTAGTAACAGTGTCAGTTATGTATGGGGCATTCCAGCAAAAACGGTACATATCATGTCCGAGACTTTAGAATTTTTTAGAAGCAATTTTAATAACTACCACCCATTTAGTATATTTTTTATTGGTTCTTCATTTAATTTTGGGCCATCAAGTATAAGTTGATTAGGTATAATAAATTTAGAAAGGGCACAAAAAAATATCTTGTCAGAAGAAGAAGAAAATGGCGTCCCAGCTTCAAATTGTTAGTTTTAAATGTGATTTGAAATTAAGCTGAAATGTAACAATAAAATAAATGACGCTGTACTGCACAAAAGATGCTTCTGACACCATTTCTGCAGATTATTACGCAAATGAAATTTTTTTTGCCAAAAAACACTATTATTTATCCATGTCCCTAGATTGTCTATATTTCAAATTGTCCACTCTGTTACAAGCCTTTTGGAAATAAAATAAACAATTGCATTCAATCTGATATATATTTTTAAAATATAGGTAGTATAAATGCCGTGATTAGCTTGTTACATTGATATATGTAGTCAACAACCAGGGTGAGCCTCATTCTTTTCTTACAATAGTTAATTTGAACTGTTGTATGTCCTCTCTGTTATAGTCGATTTCATGATGAAAAAAATAGATTTTTTCTTGAAATTGCAGACAGACTTACAGTTTTAGGCTGTTTATTCCACTTGATGCTTGTTCTGTGATTCTAACTTTTCTTTGTGATTATAAAGATGTTTTTAAAGGCTTATTTGTCCACTCTGTTACATGTTTACTCTGTTTAACAAAGTGATCAAAATATTTAAAATCCTGTCATAAATGAGTCATGTACTTGTTATTTACACTTCATTATACAAAAATAAATGAAAACGCAAAAAAAAAAAATGATTCGTTGGTGAGAAATTATTTAAATTGATAATCTTAAGTAAAGAGTTTCAGACATGATTTGTACCATTTTCGCTGGAATGACCCATTTACGATGATATAAGCATTTTTTTTTTTCGAAAATACCTAGCTTTCGCAAGTTTTTGACACATAACAAGTAGAGTTTTTTCTGTCATACTTAACAAACTTTCAGAAACTTGACAGCACGCAAGAAAAATCATGACATAAAAAATATTTCATTGCATTAAATAAAAATATTGAAAGTTTGAAGAAATATTAATAGTTAAACGAATGTATTTTTACTGCGCATAAGCTAATTTTACCACCAAGTGTATGGAAAGTGTGTATGGAAGTTGAATGTCTTTAAAGTTTAAAAATATATCAGTGATTTAATGAGCTGTATTCTAATGACTCGCAAAGACGAGATAAACCATAAAGAATCGTCCTCAGATAACAATCTGTTTTTGTCACAAATTGCAGCGCAGCTACATGAAACGATTTGCCAGCAATTGTTGACAATTTGCACACATTCCCTTACACTGCAAAAATTAAAATGTTGTTTTTTCAGTATAATACTCGCAGCAGAGGTTCCAGCTTAAAGCTGAAAAATGCACAGTAATAAACTGTAAAATTTGCAAATGCTGAAAATTAACATTTTTACAGTTTATTACTGTACAATTGGCAATTTGTACAGTTTGTTACTCTAAAATTAGCTTATTATACTGTAAAAACAACAGCTATTTCTTTAGTGTACGATTGGTCACTACTATGACATTCATTCAACTACTACTTATTGGAAAGCTTATAATTTTTAAAGTTTTATAATATTCAACTAGACATTATTTTTCTAAGTAGCCTTTTATAACTAGCTGAATCAAAGTAATATACTTTGATTCAAAATTTGCCATCTTTGCTGATGTAGAAGAAAAAACTGATTTCTTGATATTTTCAAATATTTCTTTTCGGCATTTTTACATTTTTTAAGTTGCAACATAATGCTAAGTAATAACAGAAGTTAATAAATTACTTTTTTTAACTGCGAGAAAATTCAAAGGTAATTCAAATACGCATTTTTAAAAGTGTATCCATGTCCCAAAACATTAGGAGTACAAATCATAATAAACCAAGCTTATCAGTAGAAACTATTATTATAAAAATGGCTTCTAAATAATGAGACAAGTTCACTGTTGGTGAAAATCTAATTCAATTGCAAATTTATTGTAAGAAAGTTCTTAGATTAATTTTAACGGGAAACAGTCTAAGAAAATTACCGATGCTCTAGAGGAGAAAAACCTCATTATTACAAGTTTACGACAAAAAATAACTTGGAACTAAATGAAATCCTTGGTTGAAATACCTCAGGTATGAGTAAAAATGATTACTTCGTCTTTTGATGGGAACAATAATAATTTTAATAGTCATAATGTCGTTTCTAATTGCAATTGTAACACTTTTTAGGATAAGAGAAAAATGGACAGGCATTGATAGAAAGTGTTAGTACATTGTTTAAAACGTTTCAAAAGAAAATTCGAAATTATTTTTGGAATTTTCATTATTTTAAGAGTAAATGATTTTTGTTATGAAATAAAAGGATGTAAAAAATAACCACTTATTTCTTGATGTAAATTGCATATCTAAAGAATATATAAGAAATGATAGTAATAGGTTCATTTGACTGAAGATATTTTTACGATTAAAGGTAAACAAACGACTTTTAACTGGCTCTTTATTTTGATAAATCTGTCCTTTACTGTTTATTCTAAAAAGACGCATAAAAAGAACGATAACAATAAAAAGTAAAATAACTTAATATAAATAGGTATTGTTTTAAGAAGTTTATATCAAAAGTAAATTAAGATTATGAACGAAAATTGTTCTTTTAATTTTTTCTTTTTTTGACAAATTGCCAATAAAGAAAATTGTTTCATTCATATAAGCGCTGAAATGTCAGTTGTAATAGCTGGAACAAATTTACAAAATTTAACATTTTTAACAATATTAATATGTCTGTCAAATGGTATTTTTAAGTACGATATTTTTTGTACATTAAATAGTGGAATAGACGTTAAATCAAACTGAAATGCATTTAATATTACTAAATTATCTCTTTTCTTTTATATCATTGAAGATTTTTTAAAAAGTTTCTTTAAGTCACACTTTGAAGACATAAAGGTATTTCAGTAATTAATGTGTTGCAATCGGGAATAATTTCAGGAAACTGCATCACAACTAAGATAAAACTGTTAACAGAGTGTATTAGGCCAAAATGTACTTCGATGGTTTCTTTGCCAGAGTTTGAATAAGGAGTAAATTTTGTACTTTACAAGCTCAAAATGCTTCTTTTAAAAATATTACTATTATTATTATTTATATTATTAATATTATCATCATTTTTATTAATATTATTAATAATATTAGAATTAGTTTTATTATTATTACTATTGTTATTATTGATATAGATATTGTTGATATTGATATTATTATTCTTATTATTACTTATATAATTCCATTTTCATGAAAAAGCAACAGTTTCTGCACAAAACAGCCTGCATAGACTCCAAATATGCTAATCCTTTTTTTTTCTGCAGAAATTTAATGAGGACTATGGATTCTTCTTGTATAAAAATTACAGCTACGTTTTAAACATTTCCAGACGCAGTATTTATATGAAGATTTTTTTTTTGGAAATCATCTTGTTGATTTTTTCTAGAAAAGTATAAAACATATTATTTACATATTTGTTCGGAAATCTTAAAAATTTAACAGAAGTGAAGATCATGTCCTTCTTTAACTTAATGCAATGAAACTAGGATTTAACAAATTTCAAGTTTTTAAAATCTGTTTCGTGAAGAAATAGATACATCTATTACAGCGGAATTGCACGTAAGCATTAGTAATATTACAAGTATTTTGATAATAAATAGAAACTTTATTCATGCGTTAGTCAACATCTAGGATGTGTTTATGCCAGGGCCGTCATTTCAAGTTTTTCTTAGCTGGGGAAGGAGGGGGGGGGGAAGAGTCCAAACACGATGAAATTTAATAGGAAAACATAAAAACCACGCCCACTTTTATGTAAATACATTGATTTCTCAAAGTCCGGGGTCGGGGGGTAATTGACCTACCTGACCCCTAAATGACGGGCCTGGTTTATGCCTAAACAAACCATAACTCAGAATCATCATGTATGACTTAAGTGTCTCCCCTAAATATCTAAACTTGGCCCTGTCTCGAAATACCCAAGTTGATCAATCCGCTTGTTAGCTGCTGGGTTTGTGTTTTGAAGTTTACAAGCACAATTGTCAGCCCACAGGGAAAACAAGAAAGCAAATAAGTAAATAATGCGAAATAATTTTGACTGGTTTAGATGAGCGCTGGTTTTCGAGTAATTTACAAGAACTTATAGTTCAAATTTTAAAGGAATCGTTTTTTTCAAAAACCAGTCAAAAGACAATATTTTTAATTTTAGCAGAACCTTTACATTATCACATTAAATTATTCAATCACGATTTCTGCATCTTTTTACTGAAAGAAATAAATCGAAATATGCATAGATTTCAGTTTAAAGTATTGCAATCCTTATGGGGAACTTTAAATGAGGGTGAAAATGATTTTTTAAACTTTTAGAGCTTGTCACTAGACTGGCGATTAAAACAAAGTATATGAATTGTTAAAAAAAAAAAAAAAAAGCTTTTTAAAATTGTTTAGAAAAAGCAGAATTAAAAGATTTTAAAAAGTGCTGTAATAATACGATTCTTTGGAAATAATAGAAGTCCTAACCATGAACAATTAATTAAAGACATGTTAAGAAAAATACAATAGGATGTTCACTTACATTTAAAGTTATTTTTTTTAATTGAAAATTCAGTTTTTGTTTAATTTTGGAGAAAAAAAGTTTAATTCTTATGTTAATTTCTAAAAAAATAAAATAAAAAAGCCACAAAAAGATACCAGATCGAGTCTTATTTATAGCAAGATAAATTTCTACATGTTAAGAGTATTTCGAATTGCTTTACTAAATAATTTTATGGAAATTGATCCATTGAATGCGTCCCTGTCCAAGATGTATCGGAATTAACGATTTATCAAACCCATATTGAGTTAGAGCCTCGGAGAAGTTGTTCAAGGGCGCGAGCGGTATCGAACTCTTTCTTCACACTTCTCCTTTCATGCGTTAAAATTCTGAACAACGTCGTAAACATATTTTGTGCAACGCAAACGAAAGATTGGGTCATCAAATATTGATCCAAGTCAATATTTGCTAACCGATTAGTTTTAGTCCCTTCGAAAATGATCAGTTAAATCGGCTAAAGTTGGTGTATTTATCTGGAGCTATTTTTTTTTCTGGAGCTTTTGTAAAATTGCATGCCTCAAATTTCACAATAGTTATGCTTAACATATTATGAACCCTCTTTTTTGATTCAGTTAAACTATACTAATTTTAAAACAGGTAATTCAAGGCTTGCAGCTTTTTTATAGATTTTTTACTTTTTGCATTGGAATGCCATTAATAAACAACTCTATTTTCTATTTCAGAATCTGTATGCGTAGAAATAATCTATATTTAGCGGTTAGCTCTGTACGCTGAATAGCACACATACAATGTACAAATAATACCTACAAATAATGAAAACGATTTCAAAAAAGTCATACTGAGCCAATATTTAGAAAAGTGCCAATTTGAAGTTGGAGTTTTCTGATAAAAACAATTTTTGCAGAAAAAAATTAATATTGGATTCTAAGTCTAAATTGTGTCTAAATACGAGAAAATAAAAGGGGGGGGAGTCAAGGAAGTTATTTACCGCCTCCTTAGATTACTCATTTTTAAGCCGTTACAGATCTGATGAGTGTTACAGATCTGAGGTTACTATAAGCTACATATTTGAGTTTATGCTTTCAGTCTTCGTTAACATCTTGAAAAATGATATCATTTCCTTGCATTTTTAACATAAAATTAAGATAATTATATTAATATATATATATATATATATTAGCTAAAAAATCAAATTTCATTATAAAAAAGCATTTCTTCGAAATAAAAATGAGCGATAAGATTTTTAGATAAAATAAATTATAAGATTACCAAATCCAAGCTCATAAAACATTTGTTTTGTTTTGAAACAACACACAACTTCAACTTTTTCAATACACAACTCTGCTGCTTGCTTTTCTTTAGCTAGTTGCAGGAAATTTAATTTCTTGATCAGAAATTCAAATTTAGCATGCTAGTTATTATCTAGTTATTTAGCGAAGTTATGAAAAATTGAAGCACCAAATTAAAAAATAAATAACTAAATAAATAAACAAATAAAATAATAATAATTAATTAACTTAATTTCCGCAGTGTCAATTTTTCTTATTTTACTAACTTCTATTGTTAGGTCATACAAACCACAAATAAAGCAATTGTACTAAAACTAATTGCTTTTCATTTTTTAAGAACAAAAATATTCAATATATATGGCTAAAACCTACGATTTTTGCTTTTTAATAATTTTGAAGCGTGTGAGTTAGTTCGGTAACATATTCGCTGTTTTTCAATGTTACCGCTCTGACTGTTACCGATCTGACAAACTGACAAAGTTTTTTTTTTATTTCCGAGTCGATCGCGCTAAACCAAAATCAAACACCTGGTTTTTTCACTTGTAATAAAGGACTATACTTATATATGAAATAATTTTTAAAATAATAAAAACTGCGCGTTTTAGCGCGTGTTACCGATCTGATGACTTAAATGACACACATTTTATAAAATCACTTTAAAAAATCTTACCTACAATTTTAGATGCAGAAATGCAAATTTTTAATAACGATGCGATAAAACATCCCACCAGGTACTCAGTATCACGTGGTATAGGTGCAGGAAATGATTTTGGGAGCCTGAACATAGATCGGAAGTTATTGTTACCGCTCTGACGGCGGAACTAGGGACACGCATATTTCGCATCGGCTAGAAAATCAGGAATCTATTAAAACAAAAATGAAGTAAAATATTAACAAAGGGGTAAAGATGGAATCGTTTTTTGTGCAAGTGCGTTTTTTTGGGAAGTTAGAAAGTGCGCATGACCTGTTTGAATGCTAAGCTTTGTTACTTGGGACACGTTACCGATCTGATTTTTGATGCATAAAAACAATATTTTCTGAAGAAAAAAAGAATTTTTTTTCTGATGTTATTAGATGAAATGAAAGCAAAACTTATCTTCTTTCTGGGGAAAATTATTTTTTTAACTAATTATTGAAATAATAGTGAAAATTCACTTGGGACTCAAATTGGCACTTTTCTGAATATGAGCTCTACTATCAAAATAATTGCAAATATTAAAACAAGTGGTACTTGCGTTCTGAAGTGTTTCCGGCATCGGGAGTTGAAAAAAAGTGTGTTTGATACAACCACATGAAAAATCACATGTCGTGTTGTGGACGAACTAGATTGCAGATAAGACGTTTGTCTTGTAATAAAAGGTTCAAACTTTGAGTATTGGTTATCGAAAAAAATTGGTTATGTTTCTTTTTGATTTCATGTGTTACTTTTCATGATGCGTGTAGTAGTGAGAAAAATATGATTTTTTTAAAATCGGATTAAAAATTTGTGTTCACCTTGTAGATATTTTTGTTTTGGAATTTGTCTCCCTAAAAAATAAGCAAATGGTTAATTTAGAGCAAACAAGTTTTATTTTGAAATTTTAATTTTTGTAATCGAAATAGTCCATTTAAAAATAAGAAAAAAAAACTGCATAACGATTAAAACAAAAATAGGTATGTTCAAGCTTACATTTAATATAAAGCTTTAATGGCTCTATTAATAAAAATAATCAAGCATAAATGTTATTTTTATTCAAGTTATCTGCCACAAATGTCAAATTTTAAATAGTTCAAATTTTTGTAACTATTTAATGACTTTGTAATATTTTGATGAATTGAGATTTCAACAAGTTTAAAGCTTAGTCTTAATTATAACGCAAAATAAATTATAATATCTTATAACCGAGTTAAAATTTGAAGTTATCCAGATAAAAGTAAAAGGATGAATAAACAAAACATATTTATATACGTGATAAGAAAGAGACAACAAATAGCTTAATATGTTAATTCTGTAAGAATTACAAATCTATACAATTCCGCAACAATTGATACTTGAAGTCAAAAATATATCATTCTCAACAAGAAAATGTTCAAACGTTTTATTTTTCCATTTTCAATAACTTCAACTTCAATATGTTGCGCACCAGTTCATTCAGCTTTTCCAAAATTTGGGAATTCTCTGATTCTAAGTATAAGAATTTTAATCATGGGTACGGTCTTAAATAATTTTATTCGCTTCAAAGAGCTAAGAAGAGTTTCGTAACAAAATAAACGGCAAGTTCTTAGTTTTAGTCATCATTATTTTTATTATTAATTACCAGTCGAAAATTTTCTCCGTCAATACGTCGAGCATGGCTTCCGTAAGGATTGGTTTCTGGAAGATAACGCAACAAAGATCAAACTTTCGCAAAAGTGTTTAAGAAGAATTTTTAAATTCATGCACCTATCAAAGAGGATTATTAACATCGCATTAATTTCCATCGCTAGTTAAGAAGGGTTGGAGTAAATTGAGATGCTTTTTTTCCCTAGTGAAAAGTTTTAAACTACAATCCTGCTTATTTAGAGTTCATATGAAGTAATTATTTTAGAATGTTTAAATAATTTGTAATAAATGTGAAGTATACATTTATTTGATAAAATATGATGCGAAGGAAATGCCTTTAATTATAATGTTAAATTCGGGAATATTATACAATTATCTAACTTTAGCATTTTCAGTGAAGTGAACTGTGAAAACAGAAAGGGAGAATGAGTGCTCCTTTTTTATGACAATAAAAAAGTTCATTATGTGGTTTTTCATAATTTTTTTTGAACAAATAACAACGATTAAAAAAATATTTGAAGAAAAAGAATTTTTTAATTAAAAAAAAAAAAGTTAATGGAGTGAAATATTTTTTTCTAACCATATTACGCATAAATACAAACTGATTTTTCGAGTAGTCTTTGTTGTAAAACAAGATGTGTTCTATACTATGTACAAGATGTGTAAACTATTACTTAATTTTAATATAGTAATAGTTTTCTTTGCTTGTTTATTTTTTACCAATCATTATCTTTATGTAACCAACATACTTTAATTTTATTATGATCTCAATTCTCCTTAGAGAGAGAATGGCAGAGAGGGGGCAGTGATATTATAAATAGGGAAAATGTGGGGCAAAGGGTAATAACGGGGCAAAGTGAAATGGTAAAATAGTCTCAAAGTGCACTGGAGTAAGAAATACCATGAAAATATCATTGGACTTCCAAAAGGTTTTCCAATAAAGTGTTATGAAATAAACAAAATCAAAAAGATTATAAAACAGCAGTCAAAAAATTCGAATTCTGTGGTTAATGATCTGTTGTACACAGCCCCTTTCCCTAGTATTTTGGAAATCGCTCCTTTGAAAAAACCTTTCTGTCTAAAACGTTTTCCATGCGCATAGATGTCACTGTTGTTCCTGTGACGTAGTAGCTTCCGGTTCCCGCTTCTTGGTGTGCTATTTATTCTGGTTCGTTTTCCATTTCCTTGTTGACTTGACAATCTTTGTCATGTAAACCTGTCTTTTTCTTTGTATTTTTATGCACTGATGATGGGGCTTACATTTTATAGCCCCGAAACAGCTGTTTGCTGAATTTTAAACTCTTTTTAATGTATATATTGGTCCTTTTTAAACGTTGTCTATTTTTACTCATCAAAAAGACTAGTTTGAGTTAAATCAGTACAATAGCTATGGAATAAATAATCACAATAAATTAATGTCCTACCTCGCTATTTAAATGCAATGAATTACTAATGGTAATTAATTCCATCATAGTTTCCGCTGGCACACATAGCGTTTAATTATATTACATCACATTGACGGCACCTATGGCATGTCAGGAGATCAAACTGCATCGCTTGTGTACATACATAATACTGCATTGTTTCATTGAAGGTATCTAGTCACATGCATTGATTGTTGTTGTCGCGGTATGATGATTAATAGTGAGAACTTGAAGTGATTAAACCAAACACGAATGAAAATAATGCAGCTTTATACAGTGTAATTCCGTTGTAACAAATATCAATACAACGAAATATAAGTAGAAGCGACATGAATGTTTAGTCCCATTTTAGTTGACATGAGGATGATTAATTGTGAGAACTTGAAGTGATTAAACAAAACATGAATGAAAATAATGTAGCATTATGCAGTGAAATTTCGTTACCGCGAATATCAATACAACAAAATGTAAGTGAAAACAAATACATTTTTAGTCACATTTCAGTTGACATGATTATTAATTGAAAACGTGAAATAATTAAGCAGAACATGCATGAATATAATGTCGCATTCCACAGTGAAATTCCGTTGCAGCGAATAGCAATGCAAATAAATATAAGTAGAAACAAAATATACATTTTCAGTTCCATTTTAGTGGACATGATGATTCATTGTGAGAACTTAAAGTGATTGAGCAAAACATGCAAGAAAATAATATAGCATTACAGAGTGAAATTCCGTTACAACGAATATCAATGCAACGAAATGTAAGTGAAAACAAAATAAATTTTCAGCTGCATTCTATTTGACATTACATCGTTTGAATTACATTACAACAAAATCTGCGGTTCATTGAAGCTTGTTGTAATATGCTTTTACTGTATTGCAATTCTTCTTTACACGCAAAAGGAAATATAGTTAGAAGTAATATTGTTTTAAAGATATTTAACTCCTGTATCCTTCAGTTGTTCCCGCAAGAACATCTATGTCTACACCTTTTTTTTACTTCTTACAATATTTACCTGTAAAATTTGGTAAAAAATATCTTGATGTAGTTGTCATTATAATAACAATAGCATGTAAAATTACAATGAACTGCGCTTATACGTTTCTTTATTATACTGTTTTTTAAATTGGTCCCACAACGTCCAATACACATTAACGTACATCTAATACACATTTTTTGGTTACACTTTTTTTTCATATAGTCCCTTCAGAAACGTATAAACGGTGCACGTATTATGCAATGTAAGAATCGCATCGATTGTGTAACAAAAATTGAATTTAAGTTTAAACAAAGTTAGATATAAAAATTGTATGTGCAGAACAAAGATGTTCACATTTCAAAATTAAATGTATTTCTAAATGTTAATTCATTTCACATACTGTAGAAACTGGAGCCGAGATAATTATTTTCTTATAAAAACATTTATTAATACTTGAAAGGACACTTAAACACTTAATCTTAATCTTACAGCCAATATTTTCGTAACTGTTTTATATCCACTTATTTTCAAAGTCCACTTTATCGAAAGAACAAAAACATTTTCCCGATTCTTATCTGTTGCCAGATTCAGTTTTACAATATCACTACCTAAATGTTTGACACTATAGTTCTTAGGAAGTGGCTTAACTGGAGTTACAACATACTCCCACCTTTGTGTTGCATGATTGTGCAACACAAATCTTAGGCAGGTGTTAACGGTTGTAATTCATTTGGGTCATCAGACAAATACGTAAGGGGTCTACTGTTGATGGTTTTCTCACAATCACAGAGGAGAGTTAACATCTCTTCGTAAGTCACGCATGCTCTTTTCAAACTTTTCCGTAGGAGCTCCTTCAGTACTCGCACCATTCGCTCCCACCATCCGCCATACCAAGGTGCGGAAGGTGGGTTAAAGCGCCACTGGATTTTTTCAATGGCACATTCACGTTGAACTGAAGACCAATCAATCGCCTTGAGGGCCCGAGCAGTTCCTGTGAAGTTACAATTATTTATGCATAAAATTAAAAGCAAACCAATGCACTTCATAGTTTGCGAAATGCAATCAAAAAATAATAAAATGAGTTTTTAGCATTTAAATTTAAAATCCTTTTAAAAGCACATAAAACTGTTCTCTAAGCCATTAAAATTAATAAATTAAGTAAGTCATTTGAAATGTTTCCTTTTATATATGATTTATTTTTTTTGTTAAGAATATTCACAAAATTGTTGAGTTGAATGTTAAGAATGTTTAAACATAAAATGTTTTTTCCTTTTTTTAGGTACATAAATATATTATTTCCTGTGTCAGCAATAGAAAATACAGAAAAACCTTCGGGCATCGAATAGAGTAGCTTTCTTACATCCTCGAACAAACGTTTTGTCATGTAAATAGCTTTATTTTTGCAGTGCACTACATATAATAACTTCCAAATGTTTCCTGGTAGCAATGGTAGTTTATTCGGAAAAAGGATTTTTTTAGAAGAAGAAAATGCACTTTACATAGAACAAATTTTTACAAAGAAATGAGATCCAGTGACCTCTTACAAATTATGAATGTTCTTTAGTTTAAAGATTACGGATAATTTGTTTATAGTTAGTCTCTTTTTGTTAATGATTATCATTTTATTTAGTTCTGGGTCGCTGGTATACTTTTTTTTTTAATTTAAAGTATTGCGCACAACAGACAAATCCAATTACAGTGGCAAGTATAATGTCAAGAAATGGGCATTTCTTGCTTGGCAACTGAAGAAGGAGGATTTATGCCTTAGAAACATGTTTGCCAATTTTAACTTTATCTACTTTGGCTTTTAGACGTTGCTTTTTGGTTTTTACTCATTTTCGTACAAAGTGAACTATTTTTAAGACTTAAAATTATTAAAAGACAAATTAAAAATATCCAAAACGTGACAATGAGAGTTAAAAAGTTTGTCAAATTAAAAAAGGCAAAGATTATCAACATAATTAAACTTTGTAAAAATATTTTTAAAACACAGATGACTCCTAAGAGTTCCATTTGGAACAGCAAAATGGATGGAATTAAGAATATCTGAGCACTTAATTAGATTGTTAAGTGCTTTATAAGAAAAAAAGAAGACACAAAAGTTCACGGCGTGACTTAAGGTTTGGAACATGATAAATATTGCATAAATTAGAGTATGAAAACATCAAAAAATTATGGTTATGGGTTCTGTAACAGAAATAAAAAATAAATTTGGATAATAAATTTTGTGTGTATTTTACATTAATTTAGCAAATGATTCATTTTTTGTAGCTATCATATAATACAGTTTAAGTTTCTACGTAAAATGAATTTCAAATTGCATTTCGAATAGTCAAAGGTTGCATGGGGCCAATGGTTGAAAAATTTAGGGTCGTTAATGTAGATCTTTAGCCTCGAATTTAATTGTGTATATCACGGTTTTGGTTTACACCAGCTTCATGTGGAATAGAATCACTGTTAGTAAGGAACAAGCCAAGGCAAAAAGCCAATTACGTTCCAGGTTCTAAACTGATATTTGTATAATAAAACTATAAAATTATTGCAACGAATTACATATTGCGGGAAGCGGAAGCGTAATATTTAATTGGTCTTAAAACTAATCAATGAGAACAGGAATTTAACGGAATAAAAACCCTACGCATAGACGAAAAGGGTTGATTTTGGCAGAATTTATGGACACTTTTAAAAGTTACGAAGTTATTTCCAATTCGCAATCACAGTAAGAAAATCTCACTACGTCACGGATTATTTCCAGCCGGGATTACAGTCTCCATTGAAAAATAAGTATGTTTCCTAAACGTTTCCTAAATTTAGTGATTACACTCATTTATATTTCTTTTTTGCTTATGCAGCAATACCTTTGATACATTCTGTGGAAAATTATTAACTGACATTATTCCCCCATTTGACAGATCTAGATTTATTTGTTAATCGTGTGTAATGTAAATTATTTTGCCTAAAAATCACCTGGGTATGGTTTCTTAAGAAAGAAATCTTTGCTTACAAGCATTTTTAAGCATTATTTTTACTAATATTATTTGTTTTCTAATTGACCACAAGAATTTTCATTTTGGATATTTTTTATTTCTAATACTATTCATTGCACTTAAAAATAACAAACGAATTAATAAAAAAATGGTCTTAAACATTTTGTAAGCAAAAAAGAGACAAATGGAGTTTTTAATTTTAATTTCGTTTTGCTTATACTTATTTTAATTTCTAATTAATTGTCTTTTTTTTGAATTACCTTTTTATGCAAATATTTGTATTCGTAATTTTGTTTTTCCAGAATTTTAATCATTATATGCAAGTTGCAAAAACATGAATTAGTAAATGTGCTACGTATACGTTAATGTTGCAGTCACATTAACCTATTATATGCGAAGGAATATAAAATACTGAAAATAACTATAAAGAACTAAATAAAAACAGTCCCATCAAATAGTATATTCACGGATTCTTTACCATGGGACAAACTTCCATGTTAAGATGCAAGCAACAATGTTAAAAAAAAAGTCGATGCACTTTTTATACTAAGAGAAAATTGGTTTTTGTAAAACGAAATGCACTAAAGCACCGCCAGCACAACATAAGCAAAACATCCTTCAAATATAAGAAAAACCAACCGCATTCAGGGAACGTTATTTATGACATGCGTGAATAGGCTTTCGCATTAGTGTTTGCAGCGATCTTTAAACTGACAAATGGCGGGGAAAAGACTTACGAAATTGTAACAAAACATGAAAGAATCGTTGAGCGAAAACAGTTCCTGCATATGAACATGAGTGCAATAAATCTACCTTTATGCTTACGAATTTCTTCAAAAATAAGCAGCGCGAACACTTCGCAACGAAAAAGGGATATTAAAGGTTGATTTATGCCTGAATTTGTTTAGCCATGTGTTTGGTTTTTGAAAAGAAGCTTTTGTTTGATTATTTGGAAGGAAATTTATCGCAATGAAAAGGAAAGCAAACTAGAACAGAAGAAATGTTGTTAACATAATAATCCATACGCATCGTTTCTTTGTTGGAAAATTGTATCGATCAGGTTTTGAAATGAAGGAGATGTTAAAGGATATGTCGTTATTGGATTTATATTATAGTTAACCCATTTATGCCCAGTAGCCTAATAACGGGACGCTTGTTAGTCACTGCATACAAAAACCTGTAATGGGTATATCATTTTAATAAAGCTTTTTTTTACAAGTTAAATAGTCCTTCTTCTTGAGAAAACCGGTTAGAGCCTCTATTTAGAAATCAGAGTTTATTTATTGACAGCTATTTTCAGAAAAATCAGTCCAGCAACGATACAGCATGGGTAGCCACAGAAAGTAAGTTTTCTTTTGCGAACTTAATTTTCATAAAGTTAAACTATTTTAAAATGATTTGCTTAAAATTAATCACAGATGCCTTCTGTAGTGTTACTTTGCAGAAGTAAAGTCAAGTAAGGTCGTGTTTTGCTCACATATCTGCAAAATATCCCATAAACAGGACATTAAATAACTTAATAAATATGGCAACGGCGAACTATTTTTAGCCTAAAATGTATGTAAACCATTACAAATAAGAGTTTTAAGCAGGTAAAAATTGAAAAAAAATTGTTAAAAAATATCGGGCATAAATGGGTTAAAGACGTGTTTGATTGCATAGAGAAGTAAGGTACAAAATGCATCGTAGGTAAATTTTATGATTATTTTGATGCATGAGTTATCAGTAAATCATAAAACGCCGGCCTTCTTTAGAAAAGCATCATATGGATTATTTTTCTTTTTTTTGGGGGGGTTGGGGGCTTAACTTTCTCAATGATTTATCAAACTTCAGGAAAAAAGCATCATTTTGAAGATTAATTTTTCTTCTTTCGGCAAAAAACAAAGAAATGGTTCACATTTCGGTTGTTTTGTAGAAACTGTTTATTCTGTTTTTATTACGCCCTAGCTTATTACGCAGCGTTTCCCGGGTGCTTATTAATACAACATAGCTCTTAAAAAATATTTGAGTGAATTTTATCCACATAGGCATATAAAAATTGTTTTAAACTTATTTCAGGCTAATATGAAATAGGTGAGCCTTAAATTGATAATTATTGTTAATCGTAATCTTTGTTGGAAAATACTCATATATAACTGTAGTAAATTTTATCAATTTGTATGCTTGAAGGCCTATCTCTATTACTCTTTCTTTTGAAAGATACTTCGTACACTTAAAATAAAGGAATACATTTCCAGAATTTTATTAATATCAGCAACTAACGAATTTTGAATTATGGCGATTGAAATAATTTTAGAAGAAACATGTTGCTAATTACTTTTTTAAAACTTTATCAATTATCTAAAGCTTTTACTAAACGTAGCATTCATTTATAGCTACGGAATAGAAACGGAATTGCAATTATTTCTAATTTATTTCTAATTATTCCTTTAAATTAAATATTTATTAAAACTGCAAAAGATACCAAACATAATTGTGACTACAAATTACTTCATTTTTCATGTACTTAATTCGCAAACACCAATCTTATTTGAATAGAGATAACGGGTAATATATTACTATTTTTTGTGTTAAGATTAATTAGTTAATAAATATTCCCAATTATGATAAGTTTATTTAATTTCGAATTTCATTTTGAGTCAGAACAATACCCAAGATCATAATTAAACAAAGCAATATACATTTTGCAATTGACATATTAGCTTATGTAGCTGGAGTTTAATGTATTGATTTAATTAAAAGTTAATTTAATTATTTTGAAGATATGTAGTTGATATATTGCACATATTTACAGTCAGATTTTGTAAATGTTATATTAAAATCTTCTTAAAAACAAAAAAAGAAAAAATGAAACGCGAAAAAAGGATAAGGGGGAAAAAATGGCAAAGTTAGTTGAAAATCAACCCTTTCAGCTGAAAAAAAAAGTTTTCTCACAATGTATTTCTTTACCCCTGAAGATATGGGGTAAATGGAAACACCTGCATTCGTTTCCCAGTGAGGTTCTTTAGAATAGCACTATACACAAGACGTAAATAAATTAAGAAGTTCGATTACTACATGACTCTATCAATGGTCCGTAAGTCGCATCTGACCCGCTGAATTAAGTATAATTTGCGAGCATTTTAAGAGAAAAATCCTATAAAAAATTTTAAAAACTACGTAAGCTACACACAAAAGTTTAATTTTCACTGAGATTCAATCTTTTTAAAAAGAAAAGAATAAAAAAGTTTCCACTTACCCCTGAGTATAACGTCTGTGTGGAAATGGAAACACTTTAAAAATAGCTTGGAAGGGGTAAAGTCACAGTTAAATATTTTTAGTAACTTTCCATATGACAAATAAAGCTAGCTGCTCTACCAGTTACTACCTTTTTTTGAACTTACCGGAGAGAAAATGTAGGATCACTTTAAAAAAAAAAAAAACTTTTCTCGGGCAACCGTTTTTACTCAATGATGGCGCCTTATATATTTTCACTGAAATTCAATCTTTTTAAAAAATAAAAGAATGAAACAGTTTCCACTTACCCCATAGTATAATGTTTGTGGGGCAAATGAAAACACTTTAAAAATAGCTTGGAAGGGGCAAAATCACAATTAAATACTCTTAGTAACTTTCCCCATGACAAATAAAGCTAGCTGCTCTACTAGTTACTTCCCTTTTTTGAACCTACCGGAGAGAAAATGTACGATTACAAAAAAAAAAAACTTTTCTCGCACAACCGTTTTCAATCAATGATGGCACCTATACATTTTTTGAAAACACACGAAGCTCTCATTAAATGTTTTATATGTTAACTGTCATTACTCTGAAGAAAAAAAGGACAACACAAATAAAAGTACAAATAAAGACATTAAAATGAGTTAAACAACTCATCAAACAGCTGTTTCAAGACTATCAAATACAAGCCTCTTTATCAGTGTATAAAAAAGAGAAGGGTTCACCAGCTCGAACCGACAGTCGAGTGAACGAGAAAGGAACACGAAAATAAGTAAATAAACCCCCAAGTGGCGGGAACCGGAAACAATTACGTCATCAGAACCACAAGGACATCTGCACTTGAGAAAATGTCGTAGACAATAGAGTTTTTTAAAGAAAATTTATTTTCAAACGCTATGTGTTTGGTTGCCTGGAAACTGCAGTTGGCTGAATTTTGTAACTCTTTTTAAATGTATTTATTTAGCTTTGA
>JAXGGA010013301.1:0-35734 GCA_038373865.1 Uloborus plumipes | reverse complement strand
ATTTAATAGATGGACTACAGTTTAACCGTTTTTCCTGCGGCATAAAAATTTCACGAAATTTTACCTTTCTTCAAGCTTAAAATAAAAGCTTGCTTATCGTATCACGAAGTTTCAAGACCAAATAAACACGTACTTATTTGCAAGTCAAAAGAAAATATTTGTAATTCTGTGTTTGAAACCTTAATTACGAAATCATTTTTAAGTGCTCTCTGCGTTCTCTCACTTTAATTAAACTTTGAACAAGTTTTAAATTATCTTTCCGAGAACAAAATACCAGTAAATCAATAAACGCTTTCAGTATGGAGCACTGCAAGTTAATATTAACCGAAGAAATCAATTAAGAGGGGAAGAAACATATATAATGAGTAACATTTTCTTATTAAAAAATCCCTTTCAAGACTTTTCGGCATTAGTTGAGTTGTTTTAGAAATCAACTTTTCATTCTTTGGGCGCTTAAGAGCAAACGATAAACGTGACGCTTCGAGCTATTAAGACGCTCTTTAAAGAATTAAATGTAAACGGTCTTTGAGAACTTAACAAAAAATCTTCACGAATAAGTAATTTTTGTGCTCTTAGCGAATAAATAACCAAATGTAAAAATTTTCTCTAAAGCGTAATATTTTCTTTGAAAGCTTACAGGATAATAAATGAATATCCATTTTGATTTTAGATGAAGGAAAACAATAATCTCACAAACAAGCAATTCACAGAAGCACATTAATACAATTGTTTATTTGAGGTTGTTTAGAATTTTTTATTTTCTCTATCTTGAAACATTTTCCTTTAATTCGGTGAGTTCTTTCGTACACTAAAAAATGAATGTTGTTTTCACAGTATGATACAGCTAATTTTATGGTAATAAACTGTAAAAATTGCTAATTTTACAGTAATGATTTGTAAAATTTCTAATTTTACAGTACTAATCTATAAATTTTCTAATTTTACAGTGATAAACTGTAAAATGACTAATTTTACAGGTTATTACCGTACATTTTACAATTTAAATTGGAACCTCTGCTGCCAGTATTATACTGTTGATTTTACAGTATAATACAGCTGAATTTTACGGCAATAAACTGTAAAATTGCTGGTTTTGCAGTTTATTACTGTGCAGTTTTAAATTGGATCCTCGGCAGCCAGTATTATACTGTAAAAACAACAGCTCGTTTTTTGCAATGTAGTGTATATTAAAATTTCGCATACAAATTATAGTAATCCGGGAAAATCGGCAAACCTGAAATGTTCCTGATTTGTCTATTAATTATTCGAATCCTCTGCCGAAACGTGTTGTTTGGGAGGAAAGGTAAATAATAACAGTAGTAAAACAAAGCGGATTTAACGTGACGTCACAGTATCGTGACGTCAACGAAAGGTGAAGGATGATGTCGCTTCTTAAAATAGCTTCTCTGAGATGCTGGAGGTTCTCGAGCAAATTTGGCGCCAGAGCACAACTTTCACTTCACACAGCACTAAGTTAAGCGCAAATGGGACATTTAATTAATTGTTTTAAATATTCTCATCTTAGTAAGTTATATTTCGCAAAAATGCACTCCAAGCATTTGGAAATAACTACTTCTAAATAGGAAATGTTACGATTGTAAGTTGATAGTATCTATGATTGAACAATCATGCACTCTGTAAAAAATGAATGTTGTTTTTACAGTATAATACAGCTAGTTTTATAGCAACAAACTGTAAAAATTGCTAATTTTACACTATTGAACTGTAAAATTTCAGCTTTTACAGTAATGAATTGTAAAACTTCTACTTTTACTGTACTAAACTGTAAAAAGTGTTAAATTTACAGTAATGAACTGTAAAATTTCTGCTTTTACAGTAATGAACTGCAAAATTTCTACTATTCTAGTACTAAACTATAAATTTTCTGTTTTTACAGTAATGAACTGAAAAATTTCTACTTTTACAGTACTAAACTGTAAAAATTGCTAATTTTACAGTACTTAACTGTAGAATTTCTACTTTTACAGTACTAAACTGTAAAATTTTTACTTTTACAGTACTAAACTGTAAAATTGATAATTTAACAGCAATAAATTGTAAAATTGCTCATTTTAGCTTATTACCGTGTATTTTACAGTTACACTATCGTACAATTTCTTGGTAACACGATGAATTTTTTTCACACAGAATTTGCGAGTTATCTTATTTGACTAAAATAAATAAAAAATGTAAATATTGCACAAAATATAAAGCATGTACGGCACAAAATAAATACCCCTGCTTCGTAGCCTTTGAGGAGCAGACTTGCCACGGAATCGGAAAACCCGAGTGCTTATATCGTTATTGCAATAAATAGATTTGAGAAACAACTCTTGTCGATCCGTCTGATAAAAATTTTAGTAATTTTCTCCGATCCATTCACAAGAACAATCAACATTAATGCAAAAAAAAAAAGCGCAGAGGGCTTGATATCAATTGTATTGAATTTATCATCTCTAGCTACATTATCAAAAAAAAAAAAAAAAAATGCAGCATTACTAAAACACCTCTAATAAACAACTTCCATAAAGGCTTTTACACGGCGAAAAAGAAAGAAAAATACCTGCAGTACTACTGAGAAATCGCTAGTAAATTTACATAAAGTTTTCTATCAGCGGGACAGTTTATTCTTTAGCAACACTGTTAATTTGTTAGCATATACTACAGCTGTATCGTTACTAGAGAAGGTTATGAAATCTCTCTTTCATGGAGGTCTTCCACACTGTCAAAAATGAATGTTTTTACAGTATAATACAGCTAATTTAATAGTAATTAACTGTAAAAATTGTCAATTTTACCGTAATAAGCTGTAAAATTGCTATTTTTACAGTACTAAACTGAAAGTTGCTAATTTTACATAGTACTAAACTGTAAAATCGCTTATTCAACAGTTTATTACCGTGCATTTTAGTTTTAAACTGGAACCTCTGCTGCCAGTATTATACTGCTGTTTTTACAGTATAATATACCTAAATTTCACGGCAATAAACTGTAAAATTTCTCACTTTACAATACAGCGATTCCATACCAAATCACCGAAAAAAAAAAGTTGGTCGCACGACCGACTCGGATTTTTTTTTAATTTGGTACACAGATTGATGGTGTAGAGGTATGAAAAAGCCCAAAAGGAAAGTTACCTGCTCCACTTATTTTCTGAGATACATGCCCTCAAAGTTTGTCCGCCACGTCAAAATACTAAAAAAGTGATGTTATTTAATCATTTTTTATAAAAAAATCGTACTCATGCAAAATAAAAGTGTTAGATATCTATGGAAACTAGTTACTCCAGGCATTCTGAAAAAAAAAAAATACTAGAACGTTCATAATGAAAATTGCCAAGGTACAGGGCTCTTTGAAGTTGTCACCACAAAAACTTGATTTTGCAGATTTTGCTAAAATTCAGGCATTTATTACAAAAAAAGGCAAACAAAACCAAAGGTTTTCTCACTTTCTGGTAGTGTACAGGTCTTCCCTGTAAATTGCTACGCAATAAATTGTTTGGGTTTCTCACTCCTTCTTGGAAATATTTTAGCTTAAAGATAAGCCGTAAGGCAAAAAATGCGTTTTTGGCCATCTTGGCAGCCATTTTTCTCATAAAGGGGGAGCAGTAGAAACTTTAATTTTTTTTTTAAACAAGCCACTGATATGTTAGCTATTCACAGGAAAAGAGTTTACTTTTGGTTATTTCTCCCATTAAGAGATATCCTGCTGACAGTATATGCATGTTTTTCGCGACGACCATATGCTTTTGTTCCCCCTCTCATGGACTTAAAATTAATTAAACCAAAAAATAATGATATATTTATTATTAGCTGTATTATCTACCCAATATGTCATGAAATTTAATTTATTAAATCATTGAACAATAAATTAGATAATTGATGAAAAAAAGAAAAAGTATTTCTCTGATGCCTGAGCATTATGCATTCATAATTATAAAGCACTAAATACTTTCTTGAGAAATTAATTAACATAAATGAGCTCTAAATATTTATATTATAAGCAATACCCAATCTTGTGATTGGGATACTCCTGTTTTTAATTGAAGAATTTCTTGAATATCACATGAATATCAGGAAAATAAATGAGGTCTTTTCGTTTGATGTAGGATATTTTATGACAAATTTCATTTGATGGGCTACTAACTGAGCATGGTGATAAAGAGCTATTAATTTCAGCATCGAATTCTATTTTACCTTATTAACAGTTAAATATTTACAAAATAATTAAATAAATAATTTAATATAAAGCCATGCTTGAAGAATTAAAATTAGTGCAACTAATTTATTCCCATACTGATCTTTACAAAATTGACATGCGTTGAGCACTGATAAGAACTGACAAGAAAAAGTTTACTCACTAAAATATTAGTTCACAGATACTATAAAGCATACATTCTATTTTCCACAAAATAATACTGCAACAAAGAACAAGGGTATCCTCCTGTTTATAGCCATCAATCAGGAACATCCAATCACAAGATTGGGTATTGCCTATGAGATAAATATTCGAAGCTCCTTTATTTTAATTGATTTTTCAAGAAATTCTTTAGTACCTACCCCTTTATACCCTTGTTCTTTGTTGCAGTATTATTTTGTAGAAAATAGAATGTACGCTTTATAGTATCTGTGAACTAGTATTTTAGTGAGTAAACTTATTCTTGTCAGTTCTTATCAGTGCTCAACACATGTCAGTTTTGTAAAGATCAGTATGGGAATAAATTAGTTGCACTAATTTGAATTCTTCAAGCATGGCTTTATATTAAATTATTTATTTAATTATTTTATAAATATTTAACTGTTAATAAGGTAAAATGGAATTCGATGCTGAAATTAATAGCTCTTTATCACCATGCTCAGTTAGTAGCCCATCAAATGAAATTTGTCATAAAGTATCCTACATCAAACGAAAAGACCTCATTTATTTTCCTGATATTCATGTGATATTCAAGAAATTCTTCAATTAAAAACAGGAGTATCCCAATCACAAGATTGGGTATTGCTTATAATATAACTATTTAGAGCTCATTTATGTTAATTAATTTCTCAAGAAAGTATTTAGTGCTTTATAGTTATGAATGCATAATGCTCAGGCATCAGAGAAATACTTTTTCTTGTTTTCATCAATTATCTAATTTATTGTTCAATGATTTAATAAATTAAATTTCATGACATATTGAGTAGATAATACAGCTAATAATAAATATATAATTATTTTTTGGTTTAATTAATTTTAAGTCCATGAGAGGGGGAACAAAAGCATATGGTCGTCGCGAAAAACATGCATATACTGTCAGCAGGATATCTCTTAATGGAGAAATAACCAAAAGTAAACTCTTTCCTGTGAATAGCTAACATATCAGTGGCTTGTTTAAAAAAAAATTAAAGTTTCTACTGCTCCCCCTTTATGAGAAAAATGGCTGCCAAGATGGCCAAAAACGCATTTTTTGCCTTACGGCTTATTTTTAAGCTAAAATATTTCCAAGAAGGAGTGAGAAACCCAAAAAATTTATTGAATAGCAAATTACAGGGAGGACCTGTACACTACCAGAAAGTGAGAAAACCTTTGGTTTTGTTTGCCTTTTTTTGTAATAAATGCCTGAATTTTAGCAAAATCTGCAAAATCAAGTTTTTGTGGTGACAACTTCAAAGAGCCCTGTACCTTGGCAATTTTCATTATGAACGTTCTAGTATTTTTTTTCAGAATGCCTGGAGTAACTAGTTTCCATAGATATCTAACACTTTTATTTTGCATGAGTACGATTTTTTATAAAAAATGATTAAATAACATCATTTTTTTAGTATTTTGACGTGGCGGACAAACTTTGAGGGCATGTATCTCAGAAAATAAGTGGAGCAGGTAAGTTTCCTTTTGGGCTTTTTCATACCTCTATACCATCAATCTGTGTACCAAATTAAAAAAAAATCCGAGTCGGTCGTGCGACCCCCATTCGGTGATTTGGTATGGAATCGCTCAATAAGAAACTATAAAATTGCTAGTTTTAGTTTATTACTGCCCATTTTACTGTTTTAAATTGGAACCTCGGCTGCCAGTTTTATACTGTAAAAACAACAGTTCATTTTTTGCAGTGCAGTAGTACTACAGTGTTTTTCCACAGCTCAGTTTTTTCTTAAGCACCGTTATAACGATACATCTTCTCCTAAGTAACGCTCCTGGAGAAGGAGATGCATCGTTAAAAACTTTTTTGAGTTCAAGTTTCCTGGAGATTTTTTTGTAGTTCAGGAGTTTTTTTTTTTTAATTATTATTTACATTTTTTTTTTAAATTATTATTTACATTTTTTTTTTTTTTTGTCGTTGATGAACAATCCTTTAAAAAAATCAAATAGAGAGCACTCCACGCTTTTTTCGAATTAAAGTTTGTTGTTTGTTCAATTATTTTTATAGTTTAGCATTTGGTATTAATAATAGCATTAAATATATTACTTTTATGTTTGTTAAGAACGTGAATTTTATCTTTTATTCAGAATTACAGAAAAAATATTTTTTCGATTAGAGAACTTGAAACGGAAAAATACAAAATTGGGAGACCAAAGAAATGACATCAATCCTTTTTTTTTTGCGTTTAAAATTATGATGTATGACGAGGGAAAACAGTTTTCGTAAAACTTGTTTAAAGCTGTTTTCTTCAGTAGCAAAGAAAAACGGAAACTTGACACACTTTGTCAGCGCGTTTTTACCTACTTAAATGTCTCTGAACTTCGTTGTTATTCGCAGAACTGTTTGTCTCCTTTCGAAGAATTAAAATTTCATGCTTATTCAAGCTCTCTAAAAAAGTTTACTGTGGCTGACATTTTTTTGATCACGCATTGAAAAGAATATGTCGTGTAACAGCAATGAACATTTAAATCCTTTATCTTTTCTTTTAAAGAAAATTAGTTTAGTTATAATAAGAGAAGCTTGGAAGTTAATTTGTTTACTAATTTTAACTAATTTTAGCGTATATAAAAATTAAAATGCGAAGAATGTTGTCAAATAGAAGTATAGTCAATATATTAACTTTCAATGGGAAAATATTTTACGAAACAAAACTGATTGATTTTTCAAGAAATGAAACAGTGGTTTAAAAAATAATGGAACATGCCATATGAATTAGAAAGTGAAAATTAACATTTGAATGTACAATATGTTCAGCAGTGAGAGGATGCCCCACAACTAAGAACGTAACTTTTTGAATGAGCGTAAAACAACAGAAATAAAGAAATTGACCAAACAATGAACTTAAATACCAAAAGAATAAAAAGAAAAAAGACCATGGGGTGTGCTCTGTTTGAATTTTTGCAAAGATTCTACAAGAGCAACTATCCTGCAGTGAGAAATTTAGGACAACTGGTAACGAGTCTCTTTCTTGCATACCAAGTTAATTATTTAGTCAATCATGAAAAAGCGATAGCTTAGTGCAGAAAAGAGATAAAATGAGAAACAACGTTTAAAAGAACAAATGAAAGATTAAAAAATTTTTTAAAAGGGCAAATATATTTCGGAGGCAAAAGCGTCCTTCTTCAGTGCCCAGCAAACAACTGGATTGAAGAAAGAGGATGGACCAATCAGATCTAAGCATGTGCTGAGGCAATATTTGACTTATCAGATTATGTAAATTGTATGCCCATCGATTAAGATTTGAGAAATATACGGAACAGCAATCTTCTTCTAACGAATCTTTTGCTGTTCCGCATATCTCTCAAAACTTTAGTGTAAATGCCTTAGCCATTAAAATAAAAGATTTATAAATTAAAATAAAAGATTTTTTTTTTTTTAATTTGAGTTTTTGGGTATAAACTTCGGTCTTGCTTTAATTTTAATATTCCAAGCAAAGACAAAACATTTTGAACAGTTATTATTAAAATATATAGGAAATCATGGGTGTTCCGAATCACCCCGCTGATAGGGGTCAATCGGAACCCATGTTAAAATTTTTATTTTTTTCTACTTAACCTGTAATAGGTCTCACAAACATGAGTAATATTGATGGGGGAGAATAAGAACAGATAATTACTGTCAAATAAAATATTAATTTCAATACCAGTAAACGTTTATAATTTATCAAAATTCAAAATAATTTTGAACTTTTGAAAAATGAAAAGTAATTTCAAAAAATGCTTTTGAATTCAAATACAAAGATTTAACATGAATGGAAGTTACTCATGTCGTCCACAAATATGTACTTGTCCTTAAACTAGCAATTGTGACTTGGCTTAAGTTCTTTCATAGCATCTTCTGGGATGAACTCTGCCTTTTCTTTAGTTTTTTAAAATCTCTGGGTTTCGGGGATTGTCCTGAAAGATATTTTTGCTTATTTATCACTGTCTGTATGCTGGACTTTTGCTATATAAAGTCCATACGACTTTCCCCCTCGTATTTTAAGTAAAAAGAAGTCTCCTGGAGAAAAAATCTTTTGAAATCTACAACTTTTTGTCATTCTAAGATCTGGTTGCTCACGAGAAAGGATAAACAGCAATAAATCCTTGTCCTTGTCTTGATTAGAGGAACTGGGGTTAGAATCTTGATTTTTCAAGCAGTTTCCTTCAAATAAGTTTGAATTGGAGCAACAGAACAAAGTGTTCCGATTCACCCCGCATTTTTTTTTCCTATGGCATTTTTCAGAATTCTTGATTTTTATGACACAATTTATAAAAAATTTTAATTCTAATATGTGTGTGGTATTATGTTGTTCAGATACATGTATAATAGAAACATACCACTCTTAGGTTTAAAATATAAGAAGGTTTGTTCTTGAAGTTTTGCAGTCTATGAAAATGTGATGTTTTCTAGCATTCCACGTGCAGCCCCCCTTAGAAGCCAGTAGTGGTGCAAGATTGACAAAAGTAATTTTTTTCTACTTCCTATGATCTTACATTTCTAAAAAAAAAATTAACGGTGAAAAATACCCAATAGTATATTTATGAAAAATTTCTTTGTACGGTCGGGAAGTTTTGTTCCGGTTGACCCCGCTGTTCCTATACACCCCATTTTACGGTACTGGATTATTCATATATATGTAATATATTATACTTTTACATGGATATAGTATACCATTATATGAATATATTATAACATTACGCCATCCTATCAGTATGTTACCGTTATATGAAGGTATTATACCGTCAATTGAATAAATCTTCCATTTATGAAGTATATTGTAACATTATAGCGTTGAATATATTTCTCCATATTTTTCTTTTCCATTTTTTGACTTCTCCTTATTTGTTTTTGTCTTGGCAAAAACATTTTCTTTCCGTACGGCTGCTTGCTCATTCTGTTTTCTTTTATTTTCTTCTTTTTCACACTCATTTTGCTGTTTTTCTTGTTTTTTTTTTTATTTTTTTTTTAATAGCTGCTCTAAAACTCACAGAAATTATAAAGAATGTTTTTTTGTCTGTCCTACTAATAAATTTTCTTTTATTTTTTGGCGCATTTTCTTGGTGATCATCGACAAATTTGCTACAATGATTGGTTTCGTTTGAAGTATATGGTATACACAAATTTAGAAGAGTTATACCAATTGTTGCTGCTCCTACATTATCTTCACTGGTCTGATTTGCACTTGTTGTCGTAATATTTGCAGTCAGTATTTCAGTAATGATAAAGTTGTTTTGAAAAAGATCATTCTGAAAAAAAAAAGCGCCAAACTTTGTATAACGGTCATACATTATTTAAAATTCCCTTCTGATATTTCGGTGCTTTTATCTTTTATCATTTCGCCTCCAAACATTTTTTGGAAGTCTTTTAAGGATGAACTGATTTCATACATTAAGCTCTTCATCTGTTTTTTTTTTTTGTTTTGTTTTTGTTGCTAAGCATTTAGAGTTATCACTAGCTAGCATTCTCATCAAAGGGGGCCAATAACTGTAATTTTCTGAAAATATTGTAACAGTTGTTATTGGCCACAGCAAAATCTTAATTTTTAAGAATATATTATTATATTACACCTCAAATTCACTTATTAGGCAACACAGCAACACATCTCATAGGATTTTAAAAGCTTTAAATGCATCAAGTTTTTTTTAAATGTCTCATTAAAAAAATCCACACTCTTAACATTTTCTTAAGAAAACGACCTGTTTTGGTAGGGCTTCAAGAAATCACAAATCACAAAATGACCTAAATCACCTAGCGCAAATTCGTTCATATATTTTTAACACTTATTAAACATGTATATGTGTACTACCTTCACATATTTTTAAAACCATCTTTTAACCAAAAGGTTGCTTGCTTTTCAGCATCAAAGTTGAAATGGCGAATAGCTAGCTATATGGGGGCCAATAACTATACCGTTTCCCCTACCTGTCAGATTTTTTTCTAATTGGCCTCTTGATGTGCCCAGTGAGGACACAAACAAACTGTGAAATTTTTAGCGAAATTCGACGGGAAGTTTTTGAGTCTCTAAATGACATACATACATACATTAACAGGTACAAAGACACATACATTCATTTTTATATGAACAGATTACGTTTGGTATCAAAAAATATCAATAATACACAACAATACTCACATTTTCCCGCTATTAATCCATTCTTTTCCGACGCGCACACAAAACACCGACTGATGACACAAAAACAATCTGTCGCTGCCTTTGTTTTGGAGCCAAATTCACCTGCTCCGAAAATCGGAAAAGCACTTATTGCCCCCTTTCCCCATCCCGACAGAGGAAAACTGGTTGCGAGACGCGGTGGCAGAAAAAGTGTGTATCAAGGACACAGGCTGGGAGAGAGAGGAGGGGTTTTCCTCTCTCGACTCGGCTCTGACGTCACATATGGAATTAAAGTGTTAGGGTAACTTCGAAATGCTGGATTTGTGTTATGAGTTGAGGAATTTAATTCATTGCGATGCGGCGGGACGGATAATTTTGATAAGATTAAGCTGCAAAAAATGAATGTTGTTTGTGCAGTATAATTCAGTTAATTTTACAGTAATTAACTGTAAAAATGCAAATTCTACAGTTTATTCCCTTGCATTTTACAGTTTTGAACTGGCCCCTCTGCTCTGCCAGCATTATACTATTGGGTTTACAGTCAGGGGTGCCCCGAACTAAAATTCTTGGGAGGGGAAAATGACCAATTTGCCGAATGAAGTTCCAATTTTACCGAATGATGAAATACGAACATGCACACATGTCGTACATGCATAGCATAAACAATTCTAAAAACTAAAAGAAACAAATAATCTTAATGTTGCAATGTTGTCTTCAAATTGCCGAATCGTCAGTAAAATGTGCCGAATACGGAAATTATTGGGAGGTCACAGTGACCTCCCATCGGGGCGCTCCTGTTTACATTATTATACAGTTAAATTTTAAAGCAATAAACTGCGAAATTGCTAACTTTACAGTAAGAAACTGTAAAATTGCTAGTTTTACAGTTTATTACTGTGCATTTTACAGTTTAAATTGGAACCTCTGCTGTAAAAACAACAGTTCATTTTTTGGTGAGTGTAAGGAGAAGGACATAAAGAAATAATTATTTAATGTTTAAAAACTTGTCCTTCGTGACTTTCTCAGAAAGAAGATTTTTTTTAATACATTTTCTTCTTTCTTAATTATTTATGTACTCCATTTTTACTTCCTTTTACGTAGTAAAGGAAGTATTGTGATCGCGAAAAAAAATCACTCAAATTTGAGTCTAAATTTTGATTTTGCTCCCCCCGGTAGTAGCTCCCCCCGTTCAGTAGTTTTTTCGACCTGTCAGCACGTGCATATGTACCTACCAACATATAAGCAGCCGAAAAATCCTTTTCAACCACCCCCGAGTTAATTACGACGAGTTTTCTCGTGACGTCTGTATGTACGTATGTGCGTATGTGTCCCGCATAACTCAAAAACTATATGCCTTAGAAACTTCTAGCTCGGTATGTAGGCTCTGAGGATGGTATAGTTGTGCACCTCTCCTTGTGGTTGCATTCGAATGTTCCCAAGGGGGTGTTTTACCCCTTTTTTGGGGTAAATCAGTGTTAATTTCAATGCAGACTCAAGTGATATGAATTGGCGCGACCACTTGGCGATATGTCGCCAAGCTTTTGGTCGCCAAGTGTTTGACGCTAACTTGGCGACATATCGCCAAGTTGGTGAAAAATTTGGCAAAAAAATATTTTTTGAATTTGGGTTCAACTTGGCGCTATTGGCGATATTTTGCGAAAAATTCACTGAATGATATTAAAATCAGCAATATTTAGAAAATTAACCATTGTAAAATATGTTTTGCATTGTTTCGTGGCAGATTAGGGGAGCAAATATTTGAATTGTTACCTTGCTCACTCCAAGCACTTTTTTTTAACACTTAACTCAACTACTAAGAAATTAACACGTAAAAGGAAGTAGTGTGGGGTCCATACCAGATTTTTATCATACACAGAAATAAAATAAATAAATCCTAATTCGTTAAATAATTTCCGACCCAAGAATAAAGAGAAACAATAATAAATAGCCAAGTTGGTAAGTGAACTGTAAATGTTCTTCAACCCAATAATTTTCAGAACTATCTGTACAAAATATAAATGAACCTTTCCAAAAAGATTTTAACTTTCACTCAAAGGAAAATATTGAGTGATATTTTTTCCCGTACACAATGTCACGGCAACTTACTGTCTGAAATACTGCAACTTACTTAAGTACTTCAACTTACTGTACTGTGGAATAATAAAACTTATCTACAATATCATTTACTTGTGTCCTCGAATTTTGTAGCAATAGAAAGACTGAGTATTTAAATTTTACTAATTTTTAAAATATTCATAAGTACACTGTAAACTAATGTTGTTTTTACAGTATAATACAGCTAATTTTATAGTAACCTTAAAAATTGCCAATTTTACAGTAATCTTTACTAATAATATAAAGCTGTAGAGTTTGTTTATTTGTTTGCTTGAACGCGCTAATCTCAGGAGCTACTGGTTCCATTTGAAAAATTCTTTTTGTGTTGAATAGTCCATTTATCCAGGAAGGCTTTAAGCTATAGGAGTTATTGTTATAACTAAAAATAATGCAAAAAAATAATAAACTCTACGAAAAGCATTAGTTCCCTCTCTTCTCGAGAGATGGCGCTCATAAAGAGTATTGCTAAGCTTTTGCAACTGTGGAGGCGCCCTCTACATTCAATGGTTGACAATCAAGCAGTTGCTCAAACAGGGAGCTTATAGTTTGCACTCCAATGATTCCCAATGATTTGCCTTTTAATGTGGATTAGTTTCAACTCTTCTCGAGAGATGTCGTTCGTTAAAATTATTTTTTTAGCAAGTGTGTAGAGAGCGCTGGTTGACAATTGCTCTAGCCTTGAGAGTCTTGCCTCTTGCCACATGGCTCAGATCATGAAATGGTTTTCGTGTTTTTCTTTGATATTCAGGTATATATTTTGTTTTGTAGGATTTTTCTATTAACTTTTGTCTTCCTTATATCTGCATTGTTAGTATTTCTTCTTCATTTGTGGTTGTTCTTTGTAACTTTATTATTATAGTGTACCTCAGGTACTTAACTAAGCACATAATTTAAAACCATAGTATATTTATATAGGGTATTGTTTTCTTATTCTTTTGACTTTTTTTTTCTTATGTAATAGGTAGGTAAGTAGGTTTCAAATGAGTCAAACCTTTTTTTTTTTAAATGATTTAAGATAGTTACTAATCTAAGTTCGTCATATTTTTGTAACGTTTTTACTATTTTGTATCATTCGTACTAAACACATAATTTAATTGCATAGTATTTTTATATTGGGTAGTGTTTAATTATTCTTTTAACGTTTTTTTCCTTATGTAGCACATATATACGTTGGCTTCAAATGAGTCTTTTTTTTTAATAGTTGCACATAGTTACTAATCTAAATAAATAATTTGATATTCTTTTTTCATCTTTTTTTTGTACCAGTGTTGTTAATTTTTGTTCAGATGTAGCCCGTGCAACGCCGGGCTACGCAGCTAGTAAACTATAAAGTTTCTACTCTTTCAGTACTAATTATTATTAACGGTTTAGAAGTTTAGTTTATTAACTGCATTTTACAGTTTTAAACTGGAACCTCTGCTGCAAGTATAATACTGTTGTTTTTACTGTATAACACAGCTGAATTTTACTGCAATAAACTGCAGATTTTCTAACAATATACAACGAAAATGTAAAATTACTAGTTTTACAGTTTTTTTCTGTGAAATTTAACGGTTTTAAACTGAAACCTCGGCTGCCAGTATTACATTGTAAAAACAACAGTTCATTTTTTGCAGTGTAGGAAGCTTTTACGTAAAAAATCCAGTGATGTAAATTGTTTCAGTTTCTATGATTTTATAGGCAGATTAGAAGTAGTCGTCTCTTTTGTGCACTAAAGAAAGCGATTGCAACTTCCCCAACAATGGAAAAATCACCAACTGAAAGACAAAGAAAAACGCCATTAGTGGGCGATCGCGTGTGAGAAATTGCGTTTGTTTTAAAGGTAATTGACTTAATCATTGACTTTAAAAGCGGAGAGGAAGGCGTCATAAAGGAAATTTTTTCGGGTACGGGTACATTTAATAGCATAAGTACAATGTTGTTAAAAGCACAAATGCGCAGGAATGCCGCAGACATGTGTTCGGCGTTACGAAGAGCGCCTTTTTCAATGCAAAAAGTTGTGAGCTTATGCATGTACAGGCATCCGGCAGATCGGATGTCTGTGCATCCACAACTGGCAAAAGTGTTTTTTTTTTCTGAAATGTAAAGAAAATATTTTAAGTTTTAGTGATACATATTGATTCTTCAGTAATCAATAACTTTTTACTGGCCTAAATGAAGTAAAAAGGATCAAAAATGTCAAATTTTGCTCATCTGCTTAGCAAAAAGAAAAGGCTCAAAGATCTCAACAAAAAGATCTCAACAATAAAATTTTTACAAAAAAAAAAAAAAAAAATGAAATGAAGTTCAGAAAATTGAAACAGACTGCCGGCTAAATTTCATCAAAAATGTTACTGCACGAAAATTTCAGAAAATTTGTTGACTTTACATGCAATGACCCTGTAACCAGATTGCAAGAACCTTCTCTGGGAGAGAGGAAAATTCAAAGTTCTTTTCAGTTTTAACTTTTTACATCGAATTATGTAAATAGAACCCTTTTTGAATCAATCAATATATATCACCAAGAATATGCCAGTTTAACTGTTTTAGAGAGTACGTTGAGATTCCTGCCGAAACAAAACCAATTTTACAAAAATCCTGTCGTGATGGAGAAAAGAAAAATGGAAGTCATGTTTGAAATCAGCAGACCAAAAAAAAAAGTAAAGACTAGCAAAAACTTATTTTTTATTTTTCAAAAAGTTTAATATCGCAAAGTTGTGTAATATATTACAGTCGACGCTCGATATAACGACCGTCTTCCGTCTTCGTCGTACAGAAAGCGGTCTTTATAACGAGTGGTCGCTATAAGAGGTAGAACATAGCGTATATTGAAATACAGTTGGGGGTTTTCTCACCGGTCGTTATATTAGGATGGTCTTTTTAACGAATGGTCGTTATAATGAGCGTCGACTGTATTTTGTTCTAAACATTTACCGGAAAATAGAAGAAAAATTGTCTAATTTGTCTGTTGAAATCAACCATGTTACTTTATATATTTTTAGAAACATAAACAATTTCCACATCAGTTAAATTGACATAATTCTAATATAGATTTTTTTAAATTTATTTATTGTTGTATAATTTGTTTTGTTCACATGTCACGAAACGGCGTTGAAGAAAGGAAAGCACACACACACAAAAAAAAAACTTTCTTCAACAAAAAGAAGAATAATGCGCTATTGCAATTGGAAAATGATTCTTCCAGAAAGTCTTTCGCCATTGGAAGACATGGTGAATGGTGAAAAATAGCTAGACTCTGTTTTATTTGCGGAGCAGAATTTTCATTATGCCAACGTGGGGCTAATTATAACATACAATTCGCACTATTTGTTTATTTTTCGGGGCGCGAGGAGCACAAGGAAGTTATTCTTCGGAGACAATAAGCAACGAAGGGCCAAATCCTTATTTATTATTTCAAGAAAATTTGCTGCTCATTCCCATTTCGTCATTTGAGTGGGGGGAAAAAAGTCACTCAAAAGTAATGTTTATGACTAGCTAGCTTATGTTTATGACTAGCTAGCTTACTTGGCGTTGCCCGGGTGCTATAATGCAACATTATTTTAATATTTTTTCATCATTTTTTCTTTATCATACAATATTTGTGGCAATGTTCCGAGGTAATTAAACATGCATTATAATTGATTTTAACCTTTTTCATGCTAAAATGAAATAGGTGAGCCTTAAATGGATAATTCATTGTTAATCGTAATCTTTGTTGGAAAATACTCATATTTAAATGTGTTAAATTTTATCAATTTGTATGCTTAAAGGCTTATCTCTATTACTCTTTCTTTTCTTCCTGCTGCATGTTACAACAATTCAATTTTTAACTCATGATTTTCAATATTGGAAGTTCACCCGTTTTTCGACGCAAAGGAAGATGCACGGCGTAAATTTGGAGCATTTTTTGAAACTAGCTATAAATTCAAAAGAATAGCTGAGCAGTAGATCAAGAGACATTTTATGAATCACGAAATATTACTCTCTTTCATTGGGGTTCACTCGTAATGCTCTCATAGACTTAACAATGTTCCATAGACTTAACAATTCCTGATCTCCTTGTTGCATTTTCATCACTATTCAGACAAAGTCAAGGCACACACCAAAGGGTTCAGTTAAAAGCATCAGTTTTTGAGAGTACAGTGCCCGCCACTAATAAAATCACTGGATTATAAAATCAGTCGCTTCATAAAATCAAATCTGGAAGAACAGAATCATTACTATATCAAAAAATGTAAAAACCGTCCTTTAATAAAATTATTAGTGCCGTTTTATAAAATCAAGTTTTTGGAGAGTATATGTTAAAAAAAAAGGGGGGGGGGAGGAGTACTTGTCTGAATAAAACTAGAATTTTCTTTCTCCTCAATATTGCATAGGTTGACAGTTCAGGTCATTCGGTTTGAGTAAAAATCGTTCGCTAGAAAAACATGCCTAAACGTCAAGATTGAACCCATTAATGCCTGACATTTCTTTTTTCAAAGATATTTTGTATACTGCTTACAAACAGTGTTCAATGGACGGGAAAAATAATAAAAAAAAATAGTATGTAAAAATATTTTTTTTTCATTACGGAAAGAAAAATCGTCCCTTAAAAGTTACGATGGACCCCAGAGGGTACATACTGTTTTTACTAGTATTTTATCTGTCTACGATATGATACTTAAAAAGACCTTTTATAAGAAGAAATAAAATCAGCAATTAACATAAACTGGGAAGCTGGGAATCACTTTGAAAACTTAGCTTTTTTCCTGAGATTGTGAACGATGTCATTTTTATAAAGATCATATTAAAACTGCTACAGAACACACTTTACAATGGTTATCCCTACTAAAAATGACCCATAGAGATCAATAGAAAAATCTATTGATATCGGTAGAGTTCTATTGATATGAATTGATTTCTATGGATGTCTCTATTGGTATCGATAGAAGCTATTGATACCTGTAGCCTAGTGATCATATCCTCAATGGATATCCATAGAAACCCTATAGACATCAATAGAAATTTGTTCAGTGGGAAAGCATTTCAATGGATATCAATAGAAGTTTTATAGATATCAATAGAAATACGATAGGTTATATTAATTCCAATTGATATCTGTAGAAATGAAATCATTAAGTTTAAACTTAAGTAGTAAGTCTCGGTAAAATTAGTGAGCTAGAAAGGTTATTAATAATAATAATTTAAAAAAAAGCTGATGATTTTAAACTTTGTAAATAAAGATAACTATAATTTTAAAATAATAAAATTTGACTGAAATTTTAATTGATAAAATTTCTGACGTTTTAAAATCTGATATTACAGATTCACAGTAGCGTAGCTAGGGGACCCAGCGCCAGTGGCGAACTTGAAAAATTGCGCCCCCTACAGGTTGCTCCAATGGGAGGTCATTGTGACCTCCTAAAATGTCCTTACTCCAAAATATTTGATTTATTCATTCGAAATATTTGCAGATAATGTTGCAACCTTTTCTGTTTCTTTTTTCTTTCTTCCAGCATTTTCAACAATGCTTTGTTCCCCCTCATGTTATGTATGCATAATACACTGCTCGACATTGAAAATGCAACACCAAGAAGGAGTGGTCAGAAATTCATTCAAATTTTACCGTAGACGCACGTCACTGAGTTATGCAAATGATATGAAATGCGCAGCTCTCCGACGCACGTGAAGTAAGATATAAGAGAATGAAGTTGAAAAGTGGGCTATGTTCATGTTGGTTTTTCTGCCAGACTAATTATCGGAGAAATTTGGTTTTTGTCTCGAAGGATACGTGTGATAGGAGGAAATGCCACGCCGTCCTCAACGAAGACACTTCCAGCATATAGACGACTTTACAAGGGGTATGGTGATCGGACTGAGAAGGGGAGGTTGGTCCATACGTCAAATTGAAGCTGATACCCACATGGATGCGAGCACTGTGCATCGGCTGTGTCGGATATGGTTGGAAAGAGGAAATGTAGCTACATTGAGGGGTGCAGGTGCAGCCAGAGTGACGTCAGACCGCTTGGATCGACGGATTCACCGACAAGCTGTGGCGGACCCGCAAGTCACTTGTACGTCGATTCTGCAGCCTGTGCAAGGTACCCTGGATGTTCCTGTGTCGACCAGAACCATTTCCCGTCGACTGGTTGCACGTGGCCTGCAATCACGGCGCCCGCTAAGAAGACACACCTAGTAGAGCATGTTTCCTGATTCGAGCACTGTGAGGCCGGGCGTTACCCTGTTGAAAAATTGCATTTGCAGACCCTGAAGGTAGGGGATTGCCAACGGCCGCAGTACATTATCTACATATCGTTGGGCCGTCATAGTGCCCCGAATACGAACTAGAGGTGATACGAAATTGTATGCAATAGCGCCCCAAACCATTATGCCACGTTGTCGCGCTGTGGGGTGTTCCACAGTTACTGCCGGATTCGATCTTTCTCCACGTCGACGCCACACACGTATGCGATGACTATCGCTGGACAAACAGAAGCGGGATTCATCTGAGAACACTACGATTTGCCATTCTGCCATCCACGTCGCTCTGGTCTGGCACCATTCCAAACGTTGGAGTCTGTGCTGTGAGGTCAATGGCAGTCTTCTTAGAGGGCGCTGTGATTGCAGGCCACGTGCAACCAGTCGACGGGAAATGGTTCTAGTCGACACAGGAATATCCAGGGTACCTTGCACGTGCTGCAGAATCGACGTACAAGTGACTTGTACGTCGGACAGCTTGTCGGTGAATCCGTCGATCCAAGCGGTCTGACGTCACTCTGGCTGCACTTGCACCCCTCAATGTGGCTACATTTCCTCTTTCCAACCATCTCCGACACAGCCGATGCACAGTGCTTGCATCCATGTGGGTGTCAGCTGCAATTCGACGTATGGACCAACCTCCCCTTCTCTGTCCGATCCCCATACCCCTTGTAAAGTCGTCTATATGCTGGAAGTGTCTTCGTTGAGGACGGCGTGGCATTTCCTCCTATCACACGTATCCTTCGAGACAAAAACCAAAGTTCTCCGATAATTAGTCTGGCAGAAAAACCAACATGAACATAGCCCACTTTTCAACTTCATTCTCTTATATCTTACTTCACGTGCGTCGGAGGGCTGCGCATTTCATATCATTTGCATTACTCAGTGACGTGCGTCTACGGTAAAATTTGCATGAATTTCTGACCACTCCTTCTTGGTGTTGCATTTTCAATGTCGAGCAGTGTATATAAAATAAACATAATTTGTTCATTTTACATAAGAATTAAAGCATTGATTCTATTGTGATTAGGAAATCAAAGAAAATATAAAAAGCATTATTAATTTGAGATTGGCTTAATAAATACGACTCCTTACATACCGGCAAATTAAAAGTTCGCTATTTTAGGCCTCCGATTATTTTTTATGAATAAATACTTTTCATTTTAACTATTTAAAATGTTCCAGAGACCCGCCGTTATTTAATATTAATGTTATTAATATTAGTATACAAATTAAAAAAATATATGAGGGGAGTTAGGAGAGGCAATTGTTCCCTCCCTGTCTTTAAGAAAGTACCAGATTTATTTTCTTGATTTCGTTTTCTTTTTATTTTTAATACAACGTATACAAACATGGGCCAACAATAGGGAAGGTATTGGCGGGTGCCACAGCGACGCGTCGTTGACGGTGCGACGGTGCTCGAACTGAGGATGACAAAAAAAATGATTAGCACGTATAATTGTGTACCGTTTTTAAAAAAATGGCTTGTCCCCCTGAAGTAGCGTAGAGTACACGCATCTTCCCTCAACATTCACTTGGCATTTCCTTGTTCAGTAATACATGAAAAACAATAGCTATTTTTGTTTATTTTGACAATAGAAAGAGCACAAAACATATTGCACAAGTTCACATATTGCGAAGGTTAAAAATCGAGCTCAATACCTCCCACAATAATACAAAAACGGTAATGAGTCTAAAGAACAAAGTAGTACTATATATACACTGGCGGAAAAAAAATCCCAACACCAAGAAAGACTTGTGTTAGATAAACGAAATTTGGTAGGCGTGTTTATACAACTGAAAGATGACATCGATTGAAATTTCGCGTTTCGCGCATAAGTGTGGTGCAGCTGGCGTCACTCAGAACATGCAAATAAGGCTTGTTTTAAAAGCGTATTGTGAAGCTCGTGTGTATTATTTTGCCGTGAAATTTGACGAATTGCATTCATGTTAGCTAGGAATGCCTTTAAGAAGACGAAGAAGCCATTATCAACAGCTCACCGAGTTTGAACGAGGTCGTACAATTTGGCTACGAGAAGGTGGATTTTCATTTCGCGATATTGCAGAAAGACTTGGGTGGGAATGTTTCCACCATGCATGATTATTGGAAGCTATGGGCAAGGGATGGTACTACCTCAAGAAGATCGAGTTCCGAGCTGCCACGTGGCACGACTGAGAAGGAAGATCGCCGAATCTTGCGTACGGCTGTGGCGCATCGTACTGCATCTGCGGCTGACATTCGAGCTGCAGTTGGTACCGTCGTGACCCAAGGAACGGTAAGAAACTGTTTACTTCAAGGACAGCTCCGAGCCAGGCAGCCTGCAGCCGGTATTCCATTGACTGCAAACCATTGCCTTTTCCGACGGCAGTGGTGCCACGACAGAGCTCACTGGAGGTCGGAGTGGAGATCTGTTGTAATTTTTGATGAAAACAGATTCTGCCTTAGTGCCAGTGGTGGCTGTATATTGGTCAGAAGGAGGCCAGGGGACCGCCTGCATCCAAGCGGTCTACGGCCTAGACACACGAGACCCACACCTGGAGTTATGGTCTCTGGAGCAATTTCCTACGACAGCAGGGGCATTCTTGTGGTTATCCCAAACTCACTGACTGAAAATTTGTCGTCAGTCTGGTAATTTAACCAGTAGTACAGCCCTTCATGAGTAGCATTCAAGGGGGCGTTTTCCAACAGGATAACGCTCGCCCTCACATCGCTGCTGTAACGCAATGTACTCTACAGAGTGCTGACATGTTACCATGACCTGCAAAATCACCAGGTATGTCTCCAATTGATAACGTATGGGATATCATGGGACGGCACCTCGAGCATCATCCACAGTCAGCAATGACGGTCCTAGTATTGACACAACAAGTGCAACAAGCATGGAACTCCATACTACAAAGTGACATTCGGCACCTGTATGACATAATGCATGCACGCTTGCAGGCTTGCCTTCAAAATTCTGGAGGTTACACCCTCTACTAAATTAACATAATTTCACATTTGCACAGAATTTTCTTGAGCTTAAATTAGCCAGTGATCTTGTACATTTAATCGATTAAACATGTTAACTAGACAATTGCATTACCCGAAATTCATTACTCTACAGAAATTTTTTCTTGGTGTTGGGATTTTTCTTTCCGCCAGTGTAGTTTAGAAATAAGAGCACTTCATTAAAGTTCATATAAAATAGAAAATATTCCAAAACACGAAATCGAAACGCACTAAATAAAGTGCAAACAGCGTTTGAAAACGTTGCTCGTTCAAAATCGCGCCGCTCTACTTGTGCATCTCATTTTTAGAATCTTCATTTAATATAAGCTCTAGGTACACGTTTTTAAAATCGTGAAATTTGCAATAGTCGTTTTTTAGACACCTCCCCCTCCCGTTTTTGAGAAATACATATTATTCTCTCGCTAGTTTTCGCCACAGAAAAATTGTTACCAACAGAGGAGTTATTTTCTGTCATCATAAAATTGCATGTTTTCAACAAAAGCTAGCCGATTTTTAAAATCGTAGAACGTTATTTTTAACCGACTTCAACAAAGGAGGAGGTTATACAATTCGTCGGAGATTTTTTTTTTTTTTGTATGTTATAAGATTACTTGAAGACGACTGGACCGATTTCAAAAATTATTTTTTTGTTTGAAAGGGTTTGGCTTCCAATTGGTCCCATCGTCTCGTGGTCCGGGTTTGATAACGGGAACCTGTAGAAATCGATCGAAATAGAAATCATGATCACAGTAATCGTAATAATGACAAATTTGAATGCAAGGCTTCTCTGAATTACATAATGAAATTCATTTCTATGGTTTTTTTTTTTGAAATTTTTATGTATCTACTTATATTAAAAACTGAGTTTCTATGTCCTGCTTTTTTCTCCTGAACGCCGATGAACTGAAAGTCAAACCAGGTACCGATAGATTTGTAATTTTTCAAGCTTCATTAGTTTTAATTTACATACGGTTTGATAAAGGGATTCTGAAGAAATTGAGAAAAATCTTCAAATTTTTGCTCAAATTTAAAACGATTTGTCCTAAATGATTAAATATGAAATCCATTGTTATAAAACGTGGTTGATATGAAACAGTGATTATAATGATGATGAGAATTTTGAATGAAGGCTTAACTGAATCAAACATGAAACTCATTAGCGGCCACGTAGATAGTATTTTTATCGCAAGCGACTTGTAATTTTTGAATTATAAATTAGTTGTAAAATTTTACTTTACGTTACCATTACCTTATTTCTGAAGTACATTTACACTAAAAAGAATAAAATAAAAATATTTTTGAAAAAAAAAATTGAACCGACTTCAGAACTTCAATCGGCAAGTGCTCTAAAAAGTAAAAAATAATTTTATTCCTTGAACACCATCGATGCTACATTTAAACATAAGTTTTGAAGTCGGTGCAAAAACTATAGGTAAAATGATGTTAAACTATATTTTGCCAACATTTTTCAGAGAAAATTAAGAGCTGAATATTTATACCATTACATAAATATGTGGTTGTCAATGTAATGTATGCGAAAACGATTAAAGAACCTAGATTCATTGAAATTTATATTTATAGTTGAATTATAGTTTCGTATGATTCTATTTAGTGTTTTTGCGCCGATTCCAAAACTTATGTTTAAATGTAGTATCGATGGTGTTCAAGGAATAAAATTATTTTTTTACTTTTTAGAGCACTTGCCGATTGAAGTTCTGAAGTTCGTTCATTTTTTTTTTCAAAAATATTTTTATTGAAGTCCAGTATGTAATTGATAAGTTGAAGTGATATCGTGAAAAAAAAAAGGCTGGAAAGAAGCGGAAAGGAAAGGTTTGTTTCTATCTCTTTTAAGGACCGGCCGATTTCAGATCAGCTTATTATACAAACTTCAGGACCCATATAACTAAATTCTATCCTGCCAGATAGATTTATAAGCTAACATCAGTGTATCCAACCGAAATCTACCAAAGCAAAGTTGCATATTTTTTATGTTTTGTCTTGTAGTGTGGGGGCGCAGTTTGCACTGTTGGGGGTGTCTATCAAATGTTTATTTTTCAGTATGTATGGACTTGACCAATTTTTTTTTTTTTTTTTTTAAACCGGTAAAAATGCGCCCCCCTGGCTGCTGCGCCCGTGGCAAGAGCCACTCCTGCAAAGCCCTAGCTACGCCACTGCATATTCATAGGTTATGCCAGTCATTTTTTTTCCGTTATGTTTGAAAAAAATCAATAGTTTTTTTTTTTCAAATCATCACAGACATATGGTTCAACCATTCATTTCAAAGATATTATGTAAAAAAGATAATTAAAGAAAAACACATTTTTATTCTTTAAACTGGATACAAAAAAATTGGCTTCTTCATGTGTAAATTGTACATTGTGCGCTTTGTGAGAAATGGAGTATTTGAAGTTCCATAAATAAGTTTGTCTTTAATCTAAGAATCATCATTTTGAGAGTCTTTTCCATACATCTCCATGTGATGCATAATGCGTCTCGATGCATATTCATTAAAATTTGAGACTTCAATGTAGTGTTATGCCCTGATATGTACAAAATCTTTATGCTGTGGCTAATTAATGCTATTATAAACAGATAAATTCACTTTATCTACCAGTTTGTTGGCTATCTTAGCTACATTAAGAGGATTTTTGCCTCCGGCTCGATCATTGGCTATTCCTAACTGAGGAGTCCATAATAAGGACGAAACTGCAGTCTTAGGATGCTATGATCGAGCTGTGGGTGCATTTGCTTCAGTATATATCAGTTTTGTTCTGCTGGATATTTTGCACACCACTTGTGCAATGACACACCACCTTGTTCGAGTAGTTCTATCCCTAGTAAAAATGACCCATAGAGATCAATAAAAAGAAATTGTATGGGGAAATGGATTACGGATATCAATACTGTTAAATCAGTAGAGACCTATTGATATCAGTAAAGATCAAAACAAGATCCATAGCATCTTTTAGTGATATCAATAGAACAAAACCGTAGGATCTATGGATATCAATAAAGATCCATAGCATCATAGAATAAAAAAAATGTACGGGGAAATGGCCAACGGATATCAATAGAGCTAAATCAGTAGAGGTCTAGTGATATCAGTAGAACAAAACCGTAGAATCTATGGATATCAATAGAGATCCATAGCATCTTGTTCAACTGATATCAGTGGACCTCTACTGATTTAGCTCTATTGATATCCGTTGGCCATTTCCCCGTACAATTTTTTTATTGATTTCTACGGGTCATTTTTAGTAGGGATGTGCTGTAATCTGTTAATAAAGAATTGAAACAATACCAAGGTACTAATTGAACATTATTATTTGGTTGAAATGCTCATTTTTGAGAAATTCAGACCCTTTTTTGGACAGTCCCTAAAAAGGGACGCTAGGCATTAATAGGTTAAGAATGAACTTTACTTTCAACTTCCGTTTCTCAAACAATAATAAGTCAATATTTTAAAACATTTGTGCAATTTAAAAAATGTATTTTTTAGATATAAGTTAAATTCGAATTGTGTTTTAATTAACTAAAAATGAAATATGAAAACCAGTAATTAATTTACTTTTTATTTTGTTTAAACTTTAAAAACTTTTCTTTTTGTAATTTTATATATGCTGGTTTATAAAATCAGCTGTTGATATCAAATATCCTGGGAACAAATGTGATTTTAATAAGCGGTGGACACTGTATCTCCTATTTTTTTTCCCGCACATTAAGAAGAAAAAACAACTTTTGGAAGAAGATGTAGCACAAACTTAAGTCATTCGGAAAGATCTGAAATGAGCAGATCGACGAGCAGTTTTCATCCAATGAGAGTCCTTCCTTCCTTCTTTTTCACACCGGCATCATTTGTTTATGATCGAAATGACAGCCTTTCAGCATCACGTAGTATAAAACATGCTTGCTCTCGCTCATCAAACAGGCGAAGAATCTTTTATCTCGAGTTTACTTCCTCGCCCCATACTGTCATTTTCAAGTGACACCTGCACTAAAAATATCGCCATTTTGATCTCATAAAAAGGCGAAGACTGGATCGGAACAAAAAGAAGTGAGCATAAAAGATTCCCATGGCCGTCGACGGCTCACATAATAAGGAAGAAAGAAACATAAATGAAAGAAACTATTCGTTTTCTACTTTGAATATTAGAAGGAAACACACTTCAGCTGACAAGCTGGAACGATTCCAACATTGCATTGACACTGTGGAGATTTGTTTCTTTGCCTTTGACAGAGTTTTCTAAAAATACGTTAAGACAAAGGACGAGATAATTAGTATGACACATACGTCTTAGGGATTTTTTTGTAAAATATGTAAAACATTGTTTATAAGCTTGGTAAAAATTGCGGTTAAAGCACGTTCGTCTCTCTTAATCAGCCGCATTCATAAGCTGTTCACAAACACATTATGATCTCAGAACTCATAAACGTGGCCCTCTACATTTTTAAAAATAATGGGATGTTGTTATTTCCAATGATTACACTGTTCGACAAAAAAAAACCTTGAAAATGCTTCTGGTATTTTGAAGGCTGATTCTTATGTAAAATGACCCCCTGAATCCGGATATGACCCCCGTTTTCCCCCATCACGTCCCAATTTTTTTTTAAACGCCCCCCCTTTTTTTTCATTTTTCCTTAGTTTCAGGGCTATTATATTTTTTTTGGAGGGGAAAGGAGCCTTATATTCACCAATAAATTTTTTTGAAGGTCAAGAGAGACTCAAAGCTTAAAATCATGAGCACCGAGAAAAAATCGGGGAACTTGGGGGGGCGTGGCCCCCCAAAATATTTGAAAAATCACCAAAAACGATCTTTTTATTCTAGTTTCTTTAAAAAGACCTTTAAAACATTTTTTTCGATGCAGAACCAGAGTATAGGATCCGCTCCTATGGCTCCTGGGTCAGAAAAAATTTTCACGCTGTAAAATTTTTTTAAAAAAATAAAATAATGCTTTAAAAATCGTACTTTGCACTCGAGTTTTAAAGCAGGTCTTCAGCCAAAAAAAAAAAAAAACAAAAACAAAATTGTGGCTGATTCTTATGTCAAATGACCCCCTATTTCCAAATATGACCTCAGTTTCCCCCCTCCACCCCCTCTTTCCAGAGAGTCCCCCCCCCCCAATTCAGAGTCATTTTACTAATTCGGAGGGGAAAAGTACATAACATAATTCTAAAAGGCAACAGAGGTTCAAAGTTCAAAATCATGTACATGTGTACCAAAAATATAAACTATGGCGGTGTACCCCCCCCCCCCCAACAAAAAAAAATCTTCTTTTCTTGTTTTTCTAAAAGTCGTTTTAAACCTTTTTTTTTTTTTTTTTTTGTGAAAAATCAGAGTATTGAATTTTCTTTTCTTTTTTTTGGGGGGGGAGGGGGGAGGTATACCGCCCTAGTTTATATTTTTGGTACACAAGTACATGATTTTGAACTTTGAACCGCTGTTGCCTTTTAGAATTATGTTAACGGGTTACGTAATGTACTTTTCCCCTCCGAATTAGTAAAATGACTCTGAATTGGGGGGGGGGGGACTCTCTGGAAAGAGGGGGTGGAGGGGGGAAACTGAGGTCATATTTGGAAATAGGGGGTCATTTGACATAAGAATCAGCCACAATTTTGTTTTTTTTTTGGCTGAAAACCTGCTTTAAAACTCGAGTGCAAAGTGCGATTTTTAAAGCATTATTTTATTTTTTTAAAAAAATTTTACAGCGTGAAAATTTTTTCTGACCCAGGAACCATAGGAGTGGATCCTATACTCTGGTTCTGCACCGAAAAAAATGTTTTAAAGGTCTTTTTAAAGAAACTAGAATAAAAAGATCGTTTTTGGTGATTTTTCAAATATTTTGGGGGGCCACGCCCCCCCAAGTTCCCCTATTTTTTCTCGGTGCTCATGATTTTAAACTTTGAGTCTCTCTTGACCTTCAAAAAAATTTATTGGTGAATATAAGGCTCCTTTCCCCTCCAAAAAAAATATAATAGCCCTGAAACTAAGGAAAAATGAAAAAAAAGGGGGGGGGGGCGTTTTAAAAAAAATTGGGACGTGATGGGGGAAAACGGGGGTCATATTCGGATTCAGGGGGTCATTTTACATAAGAATCAGCCTTCAAAATACCAGAAGCATTTTCAAGGTTTTTTTTTGTCGAACAGTGTTATTATTATTGTTGTAGTTGTTTTTGTTGCTGTTACACTGTAAAAAATGATGTTGTTTCTACAGTATAATACAGCTAATTTAATAGTAACAAAATGTAAAAACATCTAATTTTACAGTAATAAACAAAAATTGCTAGTTTTGGAGTACTAAACTGTAAAATTGCTAGTTTTACAAGTTTTTTGTAAAAGTAATAAACTGCAAGTTGCGAATTTTACACTTTATTACCGTACATTTTACAGTTTTAAACTGGAACCTCTGATGCCAGTATTATACTGTTGTTTTTACTGTATAATACAGCTAAGTTTTACGGCAATAAACTGTAAAACTTCTAATTTTAGAGTAAGAAACTGTAAAAACTGCTAGTTTTACAGTTTATTACTGTGCATTTTACAGCTTTAAATTGGAACCTCGGCTGCCAGTATTATGCTGTAAAAACAACAGCTCATTTTTGGCAGTGTATTGTTAGTATTATCGTCATTATTAGCACTATTTGCATTATTTTAGTTGATGTTGCTATTATTATATTGTGGCGAACTGTAACTATCTGAAATCTAACTGTAACCATGTAACTTGGCTCGCACTTTTTATCGAGCACGCACTTGTGCATGATATATTTAAAAATTGTAATTTTCAGTGAGTTGTTCTATAATAAAATAAGTTGTTTGGTTTCTAATGAAGTCTGTTCTTGAATTATAAATATGGAAATAACAACCTCCATAATTGGTGACCCGGACGTGATACTAACGATTCTGCATCTCCACGCCAAATTAGGCACTTATCATACATAGCACAGTTTAGCACAGACATTAGACATGTTTCTGGAGAGAAAAACGTTGTAGCTGACACATTATCCCGTATCCAAGAAATCAGTGCAAGCCCTCTCCAGTGCGAAGACTTAACCCAGGCTCAAGAAACAGACACAGAGCTACAGAACTTATTACGAAAAACCGACCACTCGTTAAAACTGAAATTGGTGCCGTTATCACCTACATTGAACCTATGGTGTGACATCGACAATAGTAAAGTGAGACCTTTCGTTCCTTGTGCCTTCAGAAAAACACTCTTCAACGCTCTCCACAACCTATCCCATCCAGGTATCCGTGCCACTAAACGTTTGATCCTGGATCGTTATGTGTGGCCTTCTGCAAGTAAAGATGTTGTAACATGGTCACGTTCTTGTGTGGACTGTCAAAAGTCGAAGGTTCATAGGCACACTCGCAGTGCTTTGCAACAATTTCCTCTCGTTTCTCGAAGATTCGAACACGTTCATTTGGACATCGTAGGACCCTTGCCGCCTTCTGAGGGATATGCATACATTGTCACCTTCATAGACCGTTTTTCCCGTTGGCCGGAGGCGATACCTGTGCAAGATATCACAGCTGAAACCGTCGCTCGTACCTTTGTCACACACTGGATCGCGAGATTCGGAACACCAAATGTGATTACCACAGACCAAGGACGACAATTTGAATCTCGGTTAATGTCTACTCTCAACAAAATTTTAGGAATTCATCGCATTCGAACCTCTCCGTATCACCCCTCTGGCAATGGTCTAGTTGAAAGATTTCATCGAACTCTCAAACAGGCCTTAAAGTGTCATAATAGTGCTCGTTGGACAGACACCTTACCAATCGTTCTTCTGGGCATTCGCTCAGTATTCAAAGAGGACCTTGGTGGTACTTGTTCCGAAATGCTATACGGAACAACATTGTCTTTGCCAGGAGAATTCTTTCAGCCCTCCAAACAACTGTTGCAAGCAGAAGCAGAACCTGCTGTTTTCCTTCAGAATCTGTGCGACACCATGTTAAAGTTATCCCCACTTCCTACTTCTGACCACAGTAAAACCTCCTGTTTTGTTCACCCCTCCCTAAAAACTTGCTCCAATGTATTTGTTCGCACCGACTCTGTAAAACCACCACTGACACAGCCGTATAATGGACCCTACCGCATCATCAAACGATCTGATAAGCATTACACAATTCTAATAAACGGCAAAGAATCCGTCATTGGAATTGATCGCTTGAAGCCAGCTTTCACTATTGAGCAAGACACAAAACCACCTATAGTACAACCTTCAAGCATCAGTCCCTTGCCTCCACAGAAAATTAGTGACAGTTCAGCAAAACCTTCAACAAACTCATCAAGAACTATACCATTTTCTAACGCTGGCAAAACTACTCGTTCGGGCAGAGTTGTGAAATTTAACCCTCGCTACTTGTGATGGTTTAGTACCTCCGGCACTCGGGGGGGAATACTGTGGCGAACTGTAACTATCTGAAATCTAACTGTAACCATGTAACTTGGCTCGCACTTTTTATCGAGCACGCACTTGTGCATGATATATTTAAAAATTGTAATTTTCAGTGAGTTGTTCTATAATAAAATAAGTTGTTTGGTTTCTAATGAAGTCTGTTCTTGAATTATAAATATGGAAATAACAACCTCCATAATATTTTAATCTCTATATATAAAAATGAATGTTGGTAAATGTGTATATATGTGTGTGTGTTCCCTAAGATCTCAGAAACTACTCGGGAGATTTGGCTGAAACTTTCACCGTTTGTTCCTTTTGGTACTGGGAAGGTTTAGAGACCAGTTTCAATAAAATCCGATGAGTAGTTATTTTTTTATTTCAATTTTAGACATGATTCTGTCTTTGTAATTTCAATTTAAAACTCCATTTTCGAAGGCTTTCATCAATCCAATCGAGTATTTAGTGTATCAACTCAACTCTCTGGCAGATAGTTGGAATTGCTTGCTACCGTAAATTTGGCGATCTTTTAAATCGCGCCAAGAGCCCTCATCAATGGAAGTTTTTCCAATAACTATCTCAAGTATAAAGGATAAAAAAGGTATTTGATTAATAGATTAATCTTTTTTTTAAAAAACAAATGAGATTCAGTTTCATACTTCGGAACTCCTTTAGATTTGTAGAGGCTTAGATGTCATGCATTATTTTCCAGACGAACACTATTTTGTTCTTTATACCTATTGCTGTTTTCAATCAAAGTATGTTACTATATTTTCTCGCCAAACATCCAATCAATAGTTCGTTTTCATGTCCATACTATTTGCTATGATATTCCGCAATGTTGGAAATTATTTTAACGCCTTAAGAAATGGTGTACTTTTAGCGCCAAATATAATATTCAAATTGATTTCAGATTGCTAAAAAGTAATCAGCTTCATAGAGAATACCTCAACATTTGGCGACAATTTCTCTTTCACAAAAGTGATAATACGTAAGTTTCTTTATTTATGGAAGGGATAGGGGCTCAGAATTATCCAAGGTATCCCAAATTAGCTACTAAATTGGCGACTTTTTAAATAGCGCCAAGAACCTTCAATAATATCGTATAAATTGCGATATTTCAACGTTCTTTCTAAAGCGTGTCATTTCGGAAACTGTGTTATTTTGTTTTTGAAGTTAGGTAAGAAAACTTTCTTCTTCTTTTAAACTTTGGTAAGATGTCTGTTGGTTTCTGTGAGTTGGTTCTGTTGCATTCGAATGTCCCCAAGGGGGTGTTTTACCCCTTTTATGGGGTAAATCAGTGTTAAGTTCAATGCAGACAAAAGTGATATGAATTGGCGCGACCACTTGGCGATATATCGCCAAGCTTTTGGTCGCCAAGCGTTTGACGCCAATTCAGCGACATATCGCCAAGTTGGCGACAAATGTGGCGATTTTTTTTTTTCTGATTTGAGTTCAATTTGGCGCTATTGGCCAAATTTTCCGAAAAATCCACTGGATGATGTTAAAATCGGCGATATTTAGTAGATTAATCATTGTAAAACATTTTTTTTCCATTGTTTCGTGGCAAACTAGGGATGTAATTGTTTGAACTGTAATCTTGCTCACTCCAAGCACTATTTTAACACTTAAGGCATCTACTAAGAAATTTACACGTAAAAGGAAGTAGTGTGGGGTCCATACCAGATTTTTTTCTCATACTTTGAAGGAATTATAGTTGAATTATAACTAAAATAGTGTTTTTTTCTGCTATATCAATTATTTTACAAATGAACTTTTCATTTTATACCACGGGCAAAGCCGTGCGGGTACCGCTAGTTGTTTATAAATTTATTGATTACAATTCCTGTATCTTCTTGCTTCAATTCATTCATTTTAAAATCTAGTCTTTGCTAAAGTTAACCCATTAATGCCTAGCGTCCCTTTTTAGGGACGCACAGTGTTTCGATTAATGTTAGCTAGCTGGACAAAATTATTTTTCGTCATTTTTACATATTTATGGATCAGTGTTAAAATTTGTTCCGTGTTCTTCCTACAGTAGTAGAACCTTGAAATGATGTGGAAAGTTGTGGCACAGCATTCAACTTCGAATTTTATATCTTTGTCCAGCCAGTTTGCATTAGTTGCCAATAAACGCTGTTTTAATTTCTCCGCAAAGGCCCATTTTTCAGAATTTTTTTAGGCATAGTTAGTTAACTTTTTCGTGATTTTCTTCTCAGAATCTTATGTAAGGTTTTCAAAATTAAATTTGGAAGAAAGGAGTTCGAAGAGAATATAGTTTTCTCTTTTGGGGGGCTTCAACCATTCTTCAAAGAAATCCCCCTCGAAAGAAAGTACTCTAGAAAAAAAAAGTTGTACTCGAGTGTGCCGCCTATAATACATCTTATTAATTATGGGAAAGGTGTAGCTATTATGTACAGAAAATTTAGCCCGGGGACAAACGGGGACAAGTGTTTACCATCACGTGAAAGTTTCGAAACGAGAAAAAATATCTTGTTCATCTTAAAATGTTTTTTTTTCAATATTACTTAATTATCATATACCCTAATTTAATTAGGCAAAACTTGCACTTACTAGTTTTAATAACACCCATCTTGCATAATTAAATCATAAAAAATCGGAAAGCTTTAATTTTATGTGCTTAAAATTATGTCTGAAACTCAACTGATTTACTCTAAAGCAAAGAGATGCGTAACTTCAACCCTTAATACTCACCTGGCGGAAGTGAGTTAAACATAAACAATTTTTGCAGTTTATTACTATAAAATTTGCTGTATTATACTGTAAAAAAAACATTCGTGTTTTACAGTGTATATACGAATGCTCGCAGCCTTTGTTCTCCATTACCCACACAGACCCAATTTTGCCGATGTCCTTAGTATAGTTGTAGCAAACCTAGCCTGGCAGCATTGCAAAGACTACGCAGATCCTAATAACATAATTACAGCACTGCTAAATTTGGATTGCCCCAAATGTAGATTTGAGCATGACTACAAAAAAAAAAAGCTTTTTCTTAAAAACTTGATTTCAACTTTAAAGCCCTATAAAGCAGTAAGTAATCGCCTCTAAGCCAGGGCTTAGGCAGAAACTTGCGGTACACCACCAACTCGTTTATTCCATCCACGGACTGCAGTTTCGTGCTTATCATGCACTCCTCAGCATGGAATAGGAAGTAAAATGCCTGGAGGCAGAAATCCTCTTATAGAGCAAAGAGAGCGAAAAAAATTGGTAGCTAACTGGTGCTGGGGTTTACTTCCTATTCCACGCTGACGAGTGCTAAAAAGCACGAAACCGCTGTCCGTGATGGAATAAATGAGTTGGTCCTGTACGGCAACTCCATAAAGTTGTTCCTCTTCTTGCTGGGAAAAGAAAATTAACAACATCTGTTACATGCAATACACCGCCAACTCGGCCATTTCGATCCATGGACTGCAGTTTCGAGCTTATTATGCTCTCATCAGCATGGAATACGAAACTAGCCGAGTTGGAGGCAAAAATCCTCTTTCAAATCAAAGAGAGCCGCAAAAAGCTGGCAGCTAATGTGAAATTAGAGTACCAGCGAGCGACTGCACTTGGTACGGCACAACTCGTAAATTTTTTAAGCCAGAATGTTAGAAAATTAAAGTTTTGTATCAGAGCACAACAATAACGTATCCAGTTAATCATCACTGTTCCCCGCAGATCAGTGAAAGTCATAGAATAATACAGTGAAACCTGTGTATAACGATACTGTACATAACGATAAACCTGCCTATTACGATATTTTGGTTTGGTCCCAGCCAACTTCACATCTACTCTTGCTCAAACTGTCTATAATGATAATCTGTCTATAACGATATTTTTTCATGGTCCCTTGAGTATCGTTATACACCAGATTTCACTGTACCACACACACACACACGAAAACTCATTGCCTTTATTCTCCATCACCCTCCCGCCCAGACCTAATTTTGCCAATGTCCTAGCTAGATCTCTGCACGCTGTGTTTTCCTGCTAGCTAAGAGACAGCCCTCGGGAGCAGAGAAAAACACGAGTGCCCTGCGGCGAAAATAGCTTTTCGCTGCACGACCCAGTAGGTAAGAAAGAGTAAACCCAGCTCAATCATGCGAAGAAACCGCTCTTTATTGACGTGGTGTGACTCTTTAATCTCGATTATTGGGAGGATAAAATTATCGTTTAACCACGAATGTGATTAATTAACTTCGGATATTACACCGGTCTGCAAATTTTTTTTCCACGTGGTGAAAAATACCTGATCATTGTAAAAAATGATACTTTGAGTTCGAACATGGATACAGTTTTTTCTCCATCATCCACAGATTTTTGCGACACACAACTGCAATTTGAATAGAAAAGTACATGCGCACGTGTCACTCACATGGTTAATAGTAAACGAAATATACAAAAATAGCGATTGCTCATTTCTTTCCATGTTTGGCATCAGCAACGGCGGATACAAGGAAGGAACGATGGAGGCGATTGCCCCTCCCTTGAGGTACTCTTCTCCAGCAGTTTTTAGATTTTGAAGTTCAAAAAGAAAAAAAAAAAAAAAACAATTTTAGTTGATCTTTTATTTTTTAAGGGAAAGGGTGCTGGTATTCGGGGCTCTGATCTGGAAATTTTTCGAAATGGATGATCAAAACATTTGTATTCAACATGTATTAACACGGATGCATAGCGAAAAAAGTGGGCAAACAAGAAAAAAAAAATCCATCGCCCCTCCCTTGGAACGTTTCTGTATCCGCCCTTGGGCATCAGGAACATCTTGTTTTAAATGTCCATCCAACGCTCGTGAGCAACTGTTCACCTGGGCAAAAGAAGGCCCTACAAGTGACTTTTTTTACATCTTTATATTGCTTACTGTCTGATCTACTTGGGTAAAAAATTTCCGCGCATTTACGCATGCGTCAGATCTTCTCTGATCTTACTAAAACAGGGGTGTTAGGTAAAATAACAAGAACGGAAAGAATAATAAGAAGCATTTTGAGCCGTATCAAACAACGTGGAACGATGCTCATTTCAAATACATAGTTTAGTTGAATAGGTTAAAAGGATATAGCAAATGCAAGTTTTTAATTGAAAACTTCAGAAAGTTATCCCCCACAACTCATCCATCCTTTTTCAAGTTCGTGACTGCCTGGCACGGCTTTTATGGAAAGACTTTACATGTGAAAATTCTTGTTTAAACTATTGGAGTCTATCATCAGTGTTATCACTAGATTTCAAAAAATTGAAAAAAAAAGTCTAATTTAATATGAAGTAGTCGTGGATTTATGGGGCCACTCCTTTTTTTTTAATTATTCATCTTATTGTTATTCATACGCGAAACGCCGACTCAAGCAGTTAATTCTTGAATTTATTTCATGTAGGTCAAACTACATTTTGAGGCCGAAAGAATTGACACACATTATGCATTATACTATATGAAGGGCCAGGGGGAAAAAAGATGAAAGCGACCAAAAAGCAATTTCGAGAAAAACGAAGAACAAAGTTTGATTTCTCGTAAAGTCCTTGTGTA
>JAXGGA010013300.1:0-35737 GCA_038373865.1 Uloborus plumipes | reverse complement strand
TCTGCATTGTTATTTTCTTTGTAGTGTAATTGCAAATTAACATTTGTGTACATTTATCAAACTTTTGAGTGTTGAAATTGAATTTCAGGCTCTTGTTTATGTATTTTACTTTAGTCAATTATGTATTCTCTTTTAGTCACCCCATTCGATGTTGTTAAAATAAGACTTCAAGTGCAAGAAAAGGTCTCTAAGGGACACAAATGCATTTGCTTTCGTCATTATAGTCAGCTATGGGATAACTTGTGTCATTGCTGTACAGGATCATCATGCACCCGCTGTGCTTGGCACAAATCTCGTATTTGTTTTAATGGAACTTGGGTACGTTTATTTTGTCATCTCTAATTTGTTGTGAAATTAACCTTTTTTTGTTTAAAGTATTGACTTTATTTCATAATTACGAAAGTTGTGATTTCTATTTTTGGTCTAATAATGAGAAAACAACTATTGATGAACAAACTGATTTTGTTGTTTTTCAAATTGATCTCCATAAAGATCAATGCACTTTTCATGCATGTGAACCAATTTTTTTCCTTCCATTCGATTTCCTCCCAAACATACACATTGAAAGCATCAAACGCATTACCTATTTAGTACGAAAACAAAAATGCATAGCTGTAACTTAGTCTGTTTCTTAGTTTGAAATGACTGAAATTAAAATGCTAAATTATCAAAGCGAATAAAAAATAAAAATCTTCTGTCCTATTTGAAATTTTTTCAAATCTAGTCCAAATATGAAAATAACCATTTCATACGGGAAGAGCAATCCTTTCCCCATGCTATTACTTAGTTCAGGGGACTTCTCGCATGGTCTGAGCAAGATATAACAAAGCATGGCAAGTCGTTCATGGCAATGTTCATGGTTCTCTTAAAAGAGAACCATGAACATATGCATCTGCGGAAACGAGCACTTTTGGCTGTGTGTCCCTTAAGTCACTTGCTGAGAAAAGATTCTCTGGGTCATTTATTATTTTACACCCCTATACACCGCCGCTAATCAGTATCTGGGTGGGAATTGGTCATTTTCTTAGAAATGCCCCTAGTAATATTGATAACATTTTGCCGTTAACATGGCATCTTCTGAGTGGCTAGGATCCTTTTCTGTCATTGTATGGTACCTGGGATAAGGACAGAGTAAATTAGTGACATCTGAATTTTTAGGAAACTTGTTCCGCACTCTTTTTCTGAGAACTCCCTTTTTTATAGGAGCTCTTTATGGTTAGGTTTCTGGGTCATTCCACTTTAAATGAGCAAATCGTCTGTGGCACACATGTCAGATTTCAATGAAAATTTTTATTCAAGTAAATCATGCATATCTATAAGGAAACACAAAGTATTAAAGTTTAAAAACTGTTTGTTGCTTTGCTATCGACATCGGAAATTAAGGCTTACGCTAAGCCTAAAATTTTTAGAGTTAATGACAGCCAGTTTGTGACTCAATAACTCCGTAAGTTATAAACATACATATATATTTAAAACAAAAATATTTTCCCATTCTCTGGAAAAATATCTATTAGGAAAGATAAAAGTTAAATTTATTTGGTTCTTTTATTAAGTCTGAGATATTATATTAACAAAGATTGAAATCTGTTCAATTTACTTCAGATTTACTCACTGCTTTATACCCGAGCTCTGCCTTAAAATTTACGAGTTGTTCCAAGTGCGGTCGCTTGCTGGTATTCTAATTTCATATAAGCTACCAGTTTTTTTGGCTCTCTTTGCTCTATAAGAGGATTTTTGCCTCCAACTTGATTACTTCCGTATTCAATGCTGTCGAGTGCATAATAAGCACGGAACTGCAGTCCATGGATCAAAATAACCGAGTTGGCGGTGTATTGCATGTTCCTGCCTTAGCCCTTGCTTAGGGACGGTTACTCATTGCTTTATTGTTATTATGATTAAAATAAGAGGGTATTTAAGCAGAAAATCACACTTTTGTATCAATGAAGAATTATTGAACGAATCGTGACACTATTTACTTTTGAACTCGAAACGTGCAAGTTTTATATATTCTTTTGCACTGACCCCTGACTGCAATATCACCCTCAAAACAAAACCAGAGTGACAATATTCAAATATATATTTTATGGGAGTGCTTTTTGTTTTTTAGTTTAAAATTATGTTTTGAAGCAGTAAATTGACAACTAATTAATGGTGTAGTTAATTTATTTCCATCTCTTCAGGAGGGCGATATGTCCCCCGCCCCAAATCTGTTACTTAATAATAATGGTATAAATGATCCAGCAATATTTTGTTCAGTAATGAAATCTAGAAATCTCTTTTTCTGGCTCTAAAATGAAAAATAATCTTAAGCACTTTTAATTTACTATATTAATTAACAGCAAACATTATTGGTAACAATTAAAATTTTACTCAAAACCTAAAACTTTAAAATGAGGGGTAAATTATGAAATTTGATAAAGGAATAAGTAGTATTTCGCATAGTGACAAAAAGACAGGTTATACTGCCCTGCTAAGCGCAAAAGTTGTATCTGCAGACAAGATCAAACTGAGATATTACTCTCAGAGGTGGCGCTAGGACTTGCCTGACGGGGGGGGGGGGCAAGCTTGCCCGACAGGGGGCACAGATATAATTTAAAATTTAATTATCCCCCCCCTCCGTCCCCAGTCTTTTAATTTTTTTTGCTACATAAACAAACTCATATAACTCATTCCCCCTTACGGTTCAAAATTAAATTTTTATGAAATAACGAAAAAAGTTGGAATTTTCAGCTTGTTATTGGCATTTTCTTCTTTTATTTTGGTGAAATAAATCGTTTTTCAATTGATCATTACTTTTTTACCATGGAAAATGAGGTTATACTTTACTGTTATAAGTGAGGGCGCGATCGCCCCCCTGTACCAGCTGCCTGTGTTCTTAAGAGTTATAATTTTAAAATTAAAAGCAAATATGATGAGGAATTTTTATGCTGAAACACAAGATAATTAGGTAGACTTGGAAGGAATTCATAGTTCAGCTACAAAAACTGCAAAAGTTGGTAACTATGTATTTGAAACTTACATCAAAGAAAGTTATAAAGTAGCATGTATGTTGCTCTTATTTTTGTAATTTGAAAGAAAAAATAAAAATAGCTTGATTTAGATAATATTGGAATTATTACTGAGTTATGAAGTGATAACAATTCTCTCTCAGCCAAGTTTAAATAAATGCTGTTATTTATAGTGTTTACGCTTTATTTTTTCGACCTATAATGTTTGTTTAGTTATCAAAATTGATCTTAAGCAAGTATATTATGTTTATTTGATACTACTTTATAGGAATTCTGGATGGAAGATCCAAAACCAAAAGGTCTACGAACAGAAGATCCATGTCCAAAAGGTCCGAAGGATAGAAGCCCGCGGACCTTTTGGACGTGGACATTTTGGTTTTGGTCGGGGGGGGGGGGGGCAAGACGTTTCCGACGGGGGGGGGAATTGTTCCCCCTGCCCCCCACCTAGCGCCGCCACTGATTATTCTTTAAACTTTTGCGCCTCCATGCATTTGATACAGATGATACTTTTTCGGATTTTTTTTTGGGTGGGATTAGATGATAAAAACCACATAACTGGTGAACAGGGTTCTGTTCAGGGTTTTTCACTGGGTCCATTTTTTGTGAAAAACTAAATTTTATGAAAAATCAAATAATTTTATGAAAGCTCAAATGAGTTTGCAAAAAAAAAAAAGTAAAAAAAATCGAATTTATACATACAGTAATGTATTCGGGGGGGGGGGGGGGGAGGGGGAATAGCATTAAATGCATAATAGCAATTTTTAGGTGGGTGTTTTGTGGCCTCCCCTCCTCTAGATTATGTTAAATAAGCTTTCTGACACAAGCCACGCTTAAAAAAACATGGAATTTTACAAATCGTTTACAAATTTTGAATTTAATAAAAGATAAAAATAAATATCATTTATTTTCCTCTTAGAAAAGCTTAGTAAACATCAAAAATGAGAAAAATCCGATTCCTGTAGCAGATATAAAGAGATTGAGATTTTCTAAGTGTTGCCATGCATAAAAACTGCACATAAAAGAATTTATTTTCGTAAAATTATTTTACAATTGCATTTTAAAGGTCTATGGTAAATATAATATTAATATCTGTTGACACAATTAAGGCAAAAATAAAATTATACGATCCATTCAGCGTTTAACTTTTAGACTCATAAAAGCCAAAACACCATACCTGTAAGCATTAAAAAAAAAAAAAACAAACAAAATCCAGATAATTTTCTGCCAAAATAAGGTCAAATGGTAGCACCAAATTTGTTAGATTGCGATCATTTTAAATAGCCGGTAACTCTATCAGAAGCAATCTCATTTTTTCTCCAACCCTAGCTATCTGTTTGCAGCTCTAAGTTCAATTCGCTCATATGTGTTGTTATTATTATTATTTTTATTATCTTCTTTTTGTTTAAGTCATGAGTGGGGAGAAAAATCCTTAATCTGCATTTTCAGAGAAATATATAACAGCAACATCACAGCAAGCCATTTTGATTTGCATGTGATAAAACAAACAAGCAGAATTATTACAACGAAGCAACTAGTACATTTTAAGATGTTAATTTCTTTAAAAGAAGCCAGCAAAAAGTGCTACATTTGACTGCATTCAAGATTTATCGCTTGCACGAGCATCACAGGCGATGTGTATGTAAGCCGATTGCAATATTTTAATTTCAGATTTGCTTATTCAATGAATAATTTGAAAGTTGTGAAGGGTCCGTTTTGCTTGAAAGGATTTTTGTGAAGGGTCCATAAACAGACACGAACTTCCTCTGGCCCGATTCCTTTTGAAAGATAATTTAAACAAAGAAGACTAATTTCCAATTATTGTGAATAGCTTCTTACATTATATGCAAAAGGAAATATAACCCCTGTTGCATAAATTGTTTGCCCCAAGTGTCATTTAAAACTGAAAGTAAGACTAATAAATTGGGATAGTTAAATTGATAATAAAAAGAAAAGAATCCTTTCAAGTGTTGTAAATTTAACAATAGTATGAATAAAACTATTTGTTAAATACTTCTACAGATGACTGGTGCTTTTATGTGGGACAGGTACCATTTCTAACTCTCACAATAAAGGAGGGGAATCTCACTCATATTTTGTTTAACTTTGATGATTAGACGTCCTTTAAAAGAATTTTATGATTAACGTTAAACAGGGCACTGATTGATTTATTCAAAGTGTTATTATCTCTCAGAGTTACATGTGTAAACTTCTTTGTACTGTTCACATTTCTTTCTATTAAAAAATGTATACTATTTTTTAATTTAAATTTTATGTTTTTTTGTTCTCATAATTTTATTGCATCTATTACTCTTTCAGGATGCATTTCTAAAAATAACAAAACATGAAGGTCTTCTATCTTTATGGAGAGGATTTTTTCCTTCTTTGTAAGTGCCATAACCTTTTCCAAAAATATTTTCATTATGTGTTTAATCCTGAACATTTGGTAGAGATAGCTATAATTTGATACTTTCTTCTCAAGTGTTAGTTGCTTCCTTATTAAAACATGTATTAAAGATATATTTCGGAAGAAATGCCCGTTTATCAAGTTCTTAGACGCTTGCATACAGTAGCACCTGCTTAAAAAATTTTTAGGGGACCAGAGAGAGGGTGTAGGATGGGACAAACAAAATCAGGAAAACTTAAATAAAAACTGAATGACAATTTAACTCTTTGTTAAAAATACCCTAATTTTTTGATATATTTAGTTAAAAACACATAGGTAGAGTCTAAGGTAGAGTCTACAATCACACTAAGAGTATGTTACTAATTTCACAAGAATAGCAAACTAACTGCAATGTCTTTATACTTTTATTTTTTATATTTTGTGTTATCATCTGCAATTGGAGAGAAACATTTACAGGTTTTTGGGCAGTAATTTTTCTAATCTCCCTAGAACCAACCCTGTTGTAAAAAACTCTGTGTCAAGAAAATCTTAAAGCTTCCCACACAAAAAAAAAAAAAAAAAAAAAAAAAGCGTCTTCATTCTAAATTCAAAAACCAACAGCCTTAAAAAGTTATGATATCTAGTTTGCCGTTCAAGTCTGTGCCAAACTATCATATTCCCTTGTTTTTTTCTTTCATCACACCAACTTTTGCGAAAATCTACCCTCGCCGCCAACTCCTTACAAGTATGGATAGTTCCTTGGAATCCTTTTTAGTCCTGTTAGGCAGGAAGATTTTTGCTCATTAAGTAACCATCTCACTTGACAAAGTTTGCCGCAAAGCAGGACTGAAAAGAATTTGAAAGAACTATCCATACTGATGAAGAGTTGGCAGTGGGGGGTGGATTTTAGCTACAGTTGGTGTGATAAAAGAAGAAAACAAGGGAATATGGTTGTTTGACACTAGCTTGGTGGGAAAACTAGGTATCATAACTTTTTAAGGCTGAGGGTTTTGGAATTTCAAATGAAGACTCTCTTTTTTGCAGAAAAAAGTTTTAAGCTTTTTTTGGCAGGGATTTTTTAACAGAATAGTTTTGGAGGAGATATCACATCTTTTTGCATTAATGTTCCTTTTAAACATTTTTCTTGGTGGCATGCATTGTTTTCTTGGTGGCATACATTTAGTTCGAAATTTCAAGGCTCTACTTCATCGGATGATAAGTTTGAAATCCGTTATGAGATTCCGTCCGAACATACGCATATGACGAAGCTAATTTCTAAAAATCTGAAGAATCATGATTTCCATGTATTAATTTCTCCGACCTACGATGACGCCCGGGGATAAATTTTGGAAAACGTCTTCAATGGCTCCCCGAGAATATTTATACTGACATCAGCACCATAGACCCCTGGGGGCAGAGATATGGTTCGTAAAAACGAGGGGAAAATGGGATGGAGGGTCAAATAGGGGACCTTATGCACACCCTTGGTGCATAAGGAATGGGTGGGCTGAATATGAGTTTTTAACAATGCTTTTAAGTTATTTCTTTATTTTATGTATGTTATGGCCTTTGTTTCTAATTTGTAGACTCATTGCTGTGCCTTCTACTGCCATTTATTTTACTACTTATGAACAACTACGGGACTTTCTTTCAACAAAAATGTCTCCTGAAAGCGAAAAACTCATCCCTGCCATTGCTGGAGTTTCTGCCCGAGGTTTATAAATTTCTTCGTTTGTAGTTTAGCTATTTTTTCTCAATATTGAAGAGAAACCTTGGCCTGCTTTTCCTTTCTGGGAAGTCATGAATAATATATTGTAAAGAATTTTAGAGGTAACTGCAAATGATTTTGTCAAAAATGAAAAGGTGAATTACTGCTGCTGTTATGTATCATTAGTTTTTTAAACATCCACACAGACTAAAAATGCTTAGTTAATGAAACCATATAAAAATTAGAAAAATACTCCCTAATTGTTTTGAGGGCAGTCATTTGCGGCCATATCTACTATATTAAAGCCCATAGTATCTATGTATGAATGTCACTCTAATTTCTTTTGAATGCCTGTGAACTAACCATCAAATCAGGTATCGATAGATTCATAATTTTTCAAACATCATGTTTGGCTATATTATAGAATTTTACACCTTTTAATTTGCAAGGATATTAATAAATATTTTTTTCTCCTTATTCGGAAATTTTTCGGCTTTGCTTGCAAGAGGTCAATAATTTTTCAAAGCAGAAATGATTTGTAGAAGGGAATGCGACACAAGGAAAACAAATGTTTCAAGTGTCCGAAGTAAAGCATGTTTTTGATACTTCATACACTGGAAAAAAACACACACACTCACAGTGGAAGGGATTGGAATTGTTCTAGAGGTGCACCCTGCAATAAATAAATTTATTGTTGGTTAATTAATAAATTGCTGTAGGTGGCAGAAGGAGCGAACCTGTTGAAGTACACTGCTGAGAATGGAATGGTTCTTGAGGTGTGCTGTGTGCTAAAAACCTGAACTACACAGCTAAAAGCTGCTAATCTGGTTGCCTTGGTGGCTAGTATTTGTGTATATTTTGCTGGACAATTGCCAAGGATGAATAAGTGTCAATGATAACTATTACAAAATGTACGGCAACATCATACAAATGTTACCTAATCTTAGGTATGCAGGTGGCATTTTTATGGATAGATAATTTTTTAAGTGGCACAGACAATAGCGCTGATAAAGGATTTAAATGGTCTGATACATGCTGATAGTTGTGGTTCAGAGACAGTTATTTGGAGAAGATCCACATGAAGATCTTGAATTTTATCTATTTCTGGCTGACAGTACATAGATGACTTTAATGGACATCTTGTTGTAAAACTTAAAATAGTGACGAACAATTGGTGATTATAGACAGTTTAACATTGCCCATCTCATAGTTTCCCTGCTTTGGAGAGCACCTCTGTAAATAGAAATGCATAAGTGCTACAAGAAAGCTTGTCATTGCAGTATGATGTCCATAAAAAAAGTACTTTGTCTTATACATAGAGTTGAACTATCCCAAAACATCTGCTTACTTGGCAAATTGGTTTCTTCCATATATAAACAAACATTTTTTTTTTTTTTTGAAACCATAGCCAAACATTAGCCACAAAGTGGATTATGTGTTCATGAAAATATGTTTTGTGTCCTGCATACACCATCAGCTTGGTTATGTCATCTAAAATAGCTGAATGTATTTGCGTATTTCAAATAAGATTAGTCTCATCTGATTTTTGACAAAAAATGATCTGGCATGACAGAGTACTGGTTGTTGTCTTGAAACATTCTTGAAAATATGCGGGTATATTACATATAATACTATGGCAGGGCTTAGTGTCAGAGATAGCATTTTTTTTTTTTTTGACGGCTTGAAAATGTTTCTCAATTTTTTTTGAGAAATGAAATTTGAGAAGTGAAATTTGTGGAAACAATGAGTACCATTGTAGTAAACAACCATAAGTAACTGTAACTTGTAAAAATGGAATGGAAGGTGACGAAGAAAGAAGTAGTATTGACCCTTTATTTTTCCAGAATGTTTAATGTTTTTGATAAGAAAAATCTTTCAAATGCAGTATTTTAAAATTTCCAATTGTTTTCACGATCCATTTTCCAAGGTGCTAAGCTTTCATTTTAAACACAAAGTGTGAAAATATGCATAACTCAATTTTCAATGCATGGAATACATTTGTAAGGACAATATATTGCTTATGTATTTATTAATGGTCACATGCCATTAAATGTGCAGGTCAGTCAATGATCAGCAAGGAATACTAGAACTATGTGTTGTTTAGCTATGTTTGCTTTTTTTATGCTATCAGTTGTAAATTTTATTCTATGGACAATGATGTGACATCATCTAAAAGTTGTTGTCCATGACGCTAGATAATAAGCAAATTTAACACCCTTTCCTCTTTTCAATCCATTTCCCGAGTACGAAACCCTCTTTAGATGCATGGATGGTTAAGAAGTGTGTGAGTGTTGCTTTTCAACAACATTGTGGTGCTGATGAGAACACCTTCACCCCTGTTGTAAAAGAAAAGCTGGTTAAAGTACCCAAACAGCTGTTGCATGATCTTGTGAATTGCTGCCAGCTGAACTTTTTGTTTTATTAAGCACAGACCCCATACTAGTATCTTTCACAAAAGACAGTGTACAGACAGTCTACTGACTAAGTAAAGCATATTTTTACTATTCCTCCTGAACTTTTGTTCTACAGAGCCATTTCCATCCAGAGTGAGTGTCCAACCCTGTATAACTGTTAAACTGACTTATTGCTATAAAAAAAAACCACATTTAATCATTTGAAAGTATGTCAATAAAGAGTTTGCTTCAGGATTTCCCTTTTATTCATTTGTTTTAAAATGCTCAAGATAGTTAAGGATATTCAAGCTTTTGAAAGCCATGGCAAAATAACTTGAGTTTTAATGAATGGTACATTATCTAGACGCATTTACTATAAGAATTAAAGTTATGCATGGATTAAATAAAAAATGCACTTTTTATACTATTGTATTTGGTTCAAAACATAGAAGCACAATTCATGTGTTAGAAAAATAACAAAACAGGCAATGTTTTTGGACTCAAAATTCATTTTAATACAAGGTATGGTTTCCTTTGTTAGACAGTAAAGATTAAAATCAATTAGCCATGGAGTGCATCAGGTTAACAAAAAGCCCAGAAACAGAAACTTTCTAGCCAGTCTGCGACACTGATTTGGTCAGTTGAAAATAATCTGCAGCATTTTTATTAGTTTCATTTTAAGTTTTCATGTCATACGCAAACATTTTATAGGGTGCGTACTTTTTTCCTATGCAATTTCCACCTTTCAAAATAAATCAAATAATTACAGGATGTAATAGGATTGAAGTCTCAAACAGGCCGTACGATTTTTGGGGAAGCACAGGCTTGATGTTTCAAAACAAATACGGTTTTAGGTATATGTGATGGAGAATACAAAAATTTAAAGCTCTCGATATTTATATTAAAATCGCAAAGAACATTCGTGCGATTTTAATATCACAAGATCAAACTATTGTAGTCATGATTTTGCGTAATTTTTTCGATAGTGAGAGGGGTTGCTTTTTTTTCTATTTTTTAGTATGAATTTATTTCATTTTTAAAAGAAGTTATTTTAACTTTAAAAGTTGAATTCTCTTTTAAATTAAAACTGCAGGAGAAAAACAAAAAATTTGGCCGCGAAAAATCGGGAAAAAATGAAACTGAAGTAAAAGCGCATATCCATTGGCATGCTTGATGCAGTCTTCAAAAACAGCCATCATAATAGGAAAAAAGAAAAAAAGATCACCCACCCCCAAAGGGGAAAAGAGTCATTTTCCTTAATTAACTCTTTTAGTGACCACTACAACTCAAATAAATGTTATTTTTGAAAGCACAAATAGTTAACCTAACAGCGAATCCACGATTCTTTACATTTACTACAAGCAAGAAGCCAGCCCCTCCTCCCACATAAATGTTTTTTGCAGGAGTGGAAGAATCGCAAGTAAACCAATCACAAAATATCTTTCCATTATTTTTCGATTTTCAGCGTCATTCAACTAATCTGCGTACCAATCTGTTAGGGAAGGATTTTAAAAATGTATGATGAAGGTACAAAACATCAGATAATTTCCGTTTTTTTTTTTTTTTCTTTTGAAGATTAAGAGCATCACTCTCTGGCTCACCAAAGACATTTATTTTCTCTCAATTTTCGTTGAGCTGTATTTGATTTTTCTCTCCCTTTCTTTCTTTATTTCTCTTTCTTTTAAAAATTATCTGCAGAGTGATGAAAAATCTGCGACGTTCGTCTCACGTCTCGCAATTTCTGCTACTGGGATAAAAAGTGACTAGAGTTGTTCATCTGAGTCGTCCAGAACTCATTTCTATTGTCAGATCATTTGTGGGAAACAATGCTTCTATCTAGCATATCCGAAATGTGCTCGTTTTGTTCCTCTTGAGATAATATTCTGGTCAATCTATTCAAATATTTATTTTATCATCAATAAAATTACCCAGCAGTTCATGGCAATGTCGTCTTTAATTATCATACTTGAAAATAAAAATAGTTCTTTTAGCTCTACTGTAAAGTTTTGGGAAATGAGTTTGAAAGAGATCTAATTTTTATTGTGCAAAGACCATTGTGACCACAAATAATAGAAATACTGCCTCAGACTAACACTCTGCCTTCTTCAAATCAAATACCTCCTGATTCAATTCCTTGTCCAAAGAATGATTACTTCTGGTTACTATTATTTCAGATGAAAATGTGTACATTGGCCATATGAACTGTAAAAAGAGCTTCATTTCATGAGAAAACACTGTTCTGTTCATATTTTCTTTAACTCAAATATTATCCTCTCAACAGCACAATTACTTGCAATTAACAAAACATATTCCATAGATCTACAAATGTATTCCTACATATAGTATTCATTAAGTTAAATTCACTTGGATAGTTTTACTTGAATCTATGTTGTTACTCTAGTGAAGGTGGTGTTTTTGAGAAGAGAAGTATTTATCATTTGATACTTTTAGAGTTTCAGCTTTATCTACTGTTGACAATTAGAATATTACTTGTTTATGATCTTAGCTAAATTTTCGTTGTACATTTTAAAGGTTCCATGGAATTCTCTCAAATTCTGTGAATCATTTGACCTTTTTTTTTTTTCAATCCTTTTACTCTTCCTCAGACGTACCAAAAAAAAAAAAAAAAAAAACCCTGTTTCCCACGCTTTTTATTGAGCATGCTGTTAGTACACTTTCGTTTACTTTTTCTCACATGTGTTAGAGACATAATTCCACTTTTCTCAGTTGATGAGGAATTTAAAATTTCCCTTTGGTGATTTTAAAAATGTTACAAAAATGTATGATCAAACTTGTTTTTAACAGAAAACATAATATCCTTCAATGTTTTTAATATTATAGTTATAGCAGTTAAAATACTGTGATGTTATTGAATAATCTTTCACACAGAGATGTTTCTGGCTTTTATGTTTTGTTCCCTAGTTTTGACTCTTTATTTTATCTAATATTTTTTAACATCTTATGTGTGTAAAAGTGAGTGCAATCTGCGAAGTTGAGATGAATGTCTTGAAAATATGCAATTCTTTTGGTGAATGCTTGTTACTTGATGTGCTATTAACTGTACCAATTATTTCTAGTTATTGCAGTCCCACCTATGTTTGTTTGCAATGTGATAACATATTTAATTGATAAAATGCTTGAAAACTTCTTACATCTATATCATTTCTCTGTATGAAGCTCTTTGAATGTTTTTTTAAAAATGATTATCTTCTTTTCTTTGATTAAAAAATTCTTATTTTATCTGATCACCTAATACTGTAGCTAATCTGATGAGATATTTTGAGAGATCTCGTAAAATCATGTGTGAAAAGAGATAGATTTATTTTTTATTGTTTGTGAAGTTGTAAAATTGTGCTGTTCTTAGAAACACTTTCGAAAAATATGCAGTGTTGTTCTACCCTATATCATGATCATAAAGTATATTTTTTACTTGCAGTTTTGGCTGTGTCTCTAATAAGTCCTGTTGAGTTTCTGAGAACTAAAGTGCAATCAGAAAAAATTTCCTACTCTGGTAAACTTTTTTTTTCATTGTTTAGTTTAAGAAAACCTTCCTAAAAAATTAAGATAACTAAGGTACTAATGACTAAAGTATTTAAGGATGTATTTTGGATAAGCTTTATTAATTACAATTCAAGCAGGAACTGGTCTGAATCATTGTGAAATGGAAGTAGTATAGCAACAGTAAAATGTTATTTTTTCTTTTGCTGTTAAATGTAGGTTTTGTTTTATTTTTACAAATTTAATGCCTAAAAACAGAAATGCAGCAAAAGCCAAAAAGGTAGCAAATTAAAAAATTTCTCTCAAAAGTAGAGAAAAAACTATATACATTGAGATAAGTCCATTTAACTTTGAAATTACTTTACATATTTTGATTTGATAAATACAAAATTTAAAAAGCATCACTAGCAACAGGCTGTGGACCCAGCTTTTGACTGGTCTTTGGCAATTTATCAAACCCAAGTAACAATTAAGCTACTTCTTGAAAGTATTTACCCCATTTCAAGTAACAGTGCATCCCTCAGACTATTCCTACTGCTTACAACTTTGTAAACATAGTATTTTTTTTGGGTTTTCAAGAAAGAATTTGAGAAGTTTAAGAAAATAAGTGTTTTTTCACCTTTTGTGCAAGAATTAATCCTATTAAAATCTTCTATTTTAATTTAGAATACCAAATTAAATCACCTCTAACTTTCCTTTGCCTAGACTGTGTATATTAAACATTTCAAGCCTCATATCATAATCATAGTCTGGAAGCTCATTTATCTCATAAGCTTCATTCATACCCTCTCGAAAAAGTTAATACAGCAGAACCCCGATTTTACATTGTTCGTTTCATTCCTTATCCCACTTCCTATGTCATTTTCTGCTGGTCCTTGTAAAAAACTATACTGATAATGTTAAAAGATTTTAAGTTTTATATTTTTCTTTTTCACACAAAAAGTCTGCTTAACCCTTCTGCGCCTCATGGGGCACATATGCCCCAAGCAAATTTCAAATAATTCTTTTGGGACGAATATTCTTTTTCGTCTAATGGGAAACATTCCCACCAGTCCTCAATTATTGTTCGAAATATTCAAAACAATAGTTTTGGATGACTTTAGGTTATGTTAAGGGGAGGAGAGGTTAGAGACCCTCTTTGGAAACTTATCGAAGCTGAAGCTTCAAAAAGGAAATTTCAGCTGACCATCAATAACTTTAGAAGTAGGAGTTTTCAGGAGCTCTGTCTTGAAAATTTTGAAACTGAACTTTAAGATAATTTTTAATAGTGTTGACAAGAGGGCAGACTCTCCGGTAGAATTTTCTTTGAAACTGTCACTTAAAAAAAAAGTTTTAGACTTCCCTTTCTGTGGAAAAAAAAAGAAATCGTATGATTGAGAAAGCTGTCCCCCATCCTCCCCTACTCTCCAGTTATGTCACTGCTATGTAGAAGTATTTAGTTTATCCAGGGAATGTACCATACATGTAAAATTCTTTCTTTTCTGTGTTTTTTTCACCTGAGTGTTAGTTATTTTCTTTCTCCCTTCTCGCTCTAGTCTTGCTAATTTTCTTAAAAAAATCAATCAAGTATTTTACTTAACAATTGCAAATATTATATTTTCAAAATAATCTTGGGAAATTGCTGCTCTTCTTGCTGTTGTGCCCCTGGCAAGAGTCACACCCTCCAACCCCTAGATACGTCACTTACCACAATTCATGCATAGTTAACTATAATACTCATGGTTTTTGATTTCTTTAGCATTCTGTTCTGTAATTTAAGTATTACCTGTTGATATGTTTATGATTTAATCATGTTTAATGAAACTATTCCACATTGTTTTAATTTCTGCCTTAAAGAACTGAGATGTAATTAATAATAGACAATGTTTTGATATTGAAAGCAACCAATTCAACTACTGGAGCTTCTTTATTTCAACTACAGTGCATAAAAAGTATTTTATTAATTAACTATTTCTAACTTCAAAATTCTTCTGAAACAAAAATTACTTGTTATGACTACATCAACATTTTTTTCAGAGTTCTCTAACAACCCTATGAGCTATATATTCAATTTTACATGAATAAGTTTAAACTACTGAAGTTTAAAAAATCACTGGAAATTTTTTAAATCAACAAATCTTATCTGTTTGAAATTTTGTGATTGCTACAAGTCAATAACTTTCAGACATTTCTGAAATTATACTTCATATGCTGTAGTTTTGAGTCAAGGTTAGAAAGACATGCTACTTAATAACCGTTTGTAATTAAATGATCTCAGAGTTGACAATTTAAAAGAAAAAAAGTCAGAATTTTAGGCTAATTCCTGTAAAACTCATTAGTCATTAACTTTATTAACTTTGAACAATAATTGTATTTTTACTCTATGTGATACAGTTTTAGATTTAGGTCAGAAACATATGGAATCTAATAAACTTGTCTAATTAAATAGTCTCAAATTTGGTAATTTTGAAATATAAATTCAAGTTTCAAGACCAATTACCTTCTAAACAACAAGTAAAAAACTTTGCGACACAGCTGTAATTATGCTCCAAGTGATGCAGTTTTAGACCCAGGTTACATAATCATGGAACTTGTAAAAATTTGTAAGTACAGGCATATTTTCATCACCCTGAAAAATGTACTTTACATAATGTAGCATTATGCCCAATCCACCTACTACTTTTCTTATGTTATTTTTGACTTTATAATGATCACAAATGAATACCATTTTTTAGAAAGCCAATTGTAATTGGGTAAAAGATTGAGTAAATAATTACTGCAGAATTATGCATATATACTACTAAGTAATAAATTTTAAAATATTAATACAGTTATGCTCAAAAGTAAAAATATAAACACGAGTCAAAAAGAAAGCACACATTTGTAAAACCTTGTAGACTTGTGCTTTCTATCTTTTTCTTGTGAAAATAAGTTTAATAGTATGTTGGAATTTTATTAGAAAACAATATGTAGTAGATATGTTTTACTGTTCGAAATTAAAAAAAAATCAACTATTATTATTATTTTTTTAATTCCGATCTTTGGGACCATTCAATTAAGCAAGTTGATTAGGTTCCATGAGCTTCTAACCAGAATATAAAACTACACCACATAGTGTAGTTACAGCTGTTGCTCAAAATTACTAATGCATGACCTCTCGAGTGATTGACCTTTACTTTGACTGTAATCTTGCCTATTTTACTAGAAATTTTAAATTGTGCCCATTTAATTAAAATTTGATTAGGTGCCATAGACTTCTAATGTGAATGCAAAACTGTACCATATGAAATCTAACCACAGCTGTGTCTCAAAGCTATTGACTCTCTGCTTACAGAGTAGTTAAACTTGAAAGTTGCCACCCCCCCTTTTTTTTGTTGAGTTGAGACTTTAACTACTGGAAGCCAAGAGCAACACTTACTGTTTTATGTTTTTTTGAGTCCTAAACTATGGTGTGTTGTTAACCCAATAGCTATTTCCATGGATTAGTTATGGATTTAGGAGTTCCAAGATGAAAAAAAAAACTAAAATAGCATTTTCTAATGATCTTTTCTCTTAAGCTCATGAGTCATCCACCAATTTTTTTATACTAAGTAGTATCCATATTTAAAACAAATGTTAAATATAGATATTAAAAGCACTGCTTTAGAAGCAAAACAACCCTAGTAGTCAGAACCATATATAGTCACTACCTTAAATTTTTACCTCTATTTACAGATAAACAAATCAGTTTTAAGAGAAAGAAAAAATTATTTATCCTATCACAGTGCAGCTAACATTTCCTTAAATCTTTAGGAAAGTTGAAGACATCAACAATCAGAAGCTGTTTAAAGGAAAAAAGACTTAATGTAACATGAGAAATGTTTCCTAGGAAAATAAATAAATAAATTCACTAAATACAGAAAAAGAACAGAAGGAGAGGTGTTTATTAAGCAATCTCTTCTTTATCATTCATACTGGGATGTTGCCATCATATAAGTGGGGTGAGAAACATATTTGCACTGACAGGATTACATTAAATTTTGCTTTGAAAGTTTTCCTTTTTGCACAAGTATAATAATTTGTGCTACGATGTATGGTAGCATATAAGAGGAGTGAGAAACATTTGTGCACTGTAAAATTTTATTCACTTTTGCTTTTCTATCATACAAATATATTAAAATCACCAATGGTACCTTGTACCATAACTTAACCACAATTCTCTTGATTACACTAAATGCACCTATTTATGTAGCTGAGATCATTTATTCAAAATTTTAAGGGCCTCTTAAAACATTGAAAAGCTTCAGTTTCCTTTTGTATATAAAATATATATTCATCATTCTAGTTAAGATAATTACATTTTATTTTATTTCTCTTCAATTCAATTTTTAGAGACTGATTCAATCCATTTAGCTCAAAGATCCAATTTTAGCAACATTTTCAGATAGTTTCTGGCTCCTCATGAAGTCCTGTAATAGCATTTCCATCATTTCATAGACTTCTTTCTGTATTACATTTTTTTTAAAGAAAATTCTAATGTTCTGTATTATTTATTGTTTTTCTAGCTGTCTTCCAAAGCACATTAGAACTTGTAAATAAGAGAGGCTATTTGTCTTTGTGGCATGGATACGTTCCATCTCTTCTTCGAGACACATTATTTTCTGGTAAGTTATGTTAACCTTATGTTCTCATTACTCATCTATTAGTATCACACAAATAATTATCTAGTCTAAAAAATGTTTTTTAATGTTATGCAAGTACAAGGAGGGGTTCTTTAAATGTTGTCATCAAATTGCTACAAAGTCCTTTTTGTATGTGTCTCCCATTTTGCATTATTTACATGTATATGTCTTTTAATCACTGTGCCACTTTATCCGTAGCCAGTATATTATTAAGATACTTTTATACAGCAAATTGTTCATATTTCTTTTTCCCATTTTCTAAACTTCTCTGATTCCTTCTTCACTTATTTTTTCTTTGAACACCCATATGTATCTATATTTCTGTTTTGTCCATTTTTAAGAACCAAAAATGTCTTGGGGGGCTTAGCCCTGTGATTGCTCAATTGTTTTGTTGAAGTTTTTAAAAAATATGTGTATTTTTATGTTCAGAAAACCAATACAAAATTTACGTGCTGAATTTACACAAATTATGTTAGGAAGTGCTCTTAATGTTATAAATCTTATAACACGGTTCATAGAAAAGTTGTACTTAATGTTCATTACATCAATTTCAAGCAACATTAAAAAAAAAAATAAATAAATAAATAAAGCAAAAAACAACACACTTTTGGTGAAACCTTTCCTTTAAGATTAATCGATCTTGTAAAATGGCCGAGGTGTCAGTGTAAATATTTCAGAAAATTCATTACTGACATTTGAGCGATGAGATTGTGAAATAAGATTTTAAATTACATCATGCAAGTGAAAATCACAGGATGATCAAATCTTGTTACTACTTTGTTGCCCATGGAAATCGTGGGATAGGCAGCCAGAGGGTGAAAGTACTCATTAAAAGCAAGAAATAAAATTTTAAAATATTCTGGTGTGCAAAACTGAAGCAAGAATGCCAATTTCAAGCAGATAGCCATGGAGTTGCAGAAGATGGGTTGCGATCAGTACAATGAAAATGTAATTCAGAAGATACGAAGGATAATGCATATGCAAATGTAACGAAAGTTTACACGAAACGTTTGCGGTTGGTACCTGTAGCTCAAGATGAGGCAAAAAAAGCCCGAGGGCGAGCCTGCAGGCGAAAATAGCCTGAAGCCAGTCAGCATTCACCATTGCTCAACAAGTGTCTAGTACAATAGGGTATGCTTGGGACAAACTTTGCTACATGTACAATTGCCATTGCTCATTTCGGGTAGTTTAAACTGATTGCTTTTTCATTATGTGATACGTAAATTTGTTACAGGAATCATTCTTTTTCACACAACATCAATCTTATAGCTTAAAAATGAAATGGCTGAGGAAAAGTTTTTGTTTCATCCTTAAAAGCTAAATTAAAAGCTTTAGGAGCTAAAACAAGAGGAAATAGAGCAGAATTACTTACCAGGTATGTATAGTTGTATAGAGTATAGTTTTTGTAATAAAGATCTTTCAAAATATAAAAAAACACTAGCTGCGTGGCCCGGCGTTGCACGGGCTACCTCTGTATAAATGTACTATTCATCATAATACCCTATATAAAAATACCACGCACTTTTATCATGTGTTTAGATAAGTACCCATGTTGGGCTAAACCATGACAAATCAAATTATTTGTTTAGATTAGTAACTATATGCAACTATTAAAAAAAAGGTTAGACTCATTTGAAGCCAACGTATACATGTGCTACATAAGGAAAAAAGCGTTAAAAGAATAATAAAACACTACCCAATATAAAAATACTATGCAATTAAATTATGTGTTTAGTACCAATGATACAAAATAGTAAAAACGTTACAAAAATATGACGAATCATATTATTTACTTAGATTAGTAACTATTTTAAATCATTAAAAAAAAAAGAAGGTTTGACTCATTTAAAACCTACTTACCTACCTATTACATAAGAAAAAAAAAAGTCAAAAGAATAAGAAAACAATACCCTATATACTATGGTTTTAAATTATGTACTTAGTTAAGTACCTGAGGTACACTATAATAATAAAGTTACAAAGAACAACTACAAATGAAGAACAAATACTAACAATGCAGAAATAAGGAAGACAAAAGTTGATAGAAAAATCCTACAAAACAAATTATATACCTGAATATCAAAGAAAAACACGAAAACCATTTTGTGATCTGAGCCATGTGGCAAGAGGCAAGACTCTCGAGGCTAGAGCAATTGTCAACCAGCGCTCTAAAAATAATTTTACCGAACGACATCTCTCAAGAAGAGTGGAAACTAATCCATATTAAATGGCAAATCATTGGAGTGCAAACTATAAGCTCCCCGTTTGAGCAACTGCTTGATTGTCAACCATTGAATGTAGAGGGCGCCTCCACAGTTACAAAAGCTTAGTTACGCTCTTTATGAGCGCCATCTCTCAAGAGGAGAGGAAATTAATTATTTTCGTAGAGTTACTATTTTTTACATTATTGTTTTTAGTTATAACTAACTCCTATAGCCTAAAGCCTTCCTTGATAAATGGACTATTAAACACAAAAACAATTTTTCAAATCGAACCAGTAGTTCCTGAGATAAGTTCATTCAAGCAAACAAACAAACAAACAAACTCTACAGCTTCATATTATTATAGATTTTCTTCTTTCAATAATTTTCTTTTTGCGTTACACTGTTGAAAAAAACTTTTAAAAATTTGATAAGCAATCTCATTGCATTGGGAGGAGTTAAAAATATTGGACTAAACATTCTTAAACTGAAAATAGAGCTTCATTGTTTAGTACTTAATAACTGCTTAAAGTAAGATATTTTTCTCGTGATAAGGTAGTTATTAGGAAGTTTATTCCTTTTTTGATTTATAACCGACAGTTATTAAACACAGAAAGCACATTCATATGCTGCACTGTTCCATATCACTGCACTACTATGTTTCTTTAATTGAGGATCAAGATATTAGGATTTAGTCACTGAAGAAAAGCTGCCACTCTCAAAATCATTACTTTAGAAACTCTTTTTAAAAGATTCATACTAAGCTACTTGTTGTTTGATTTTTTTTTCAAAAAACTTTCTCCTTTGAATTATTGTTAGTTTCCCTCATATCATAAAATGGCAAATTATTCTGATTTAAGTTTTATTGCTGTTTCAATGTCAATCTTACTGTTTTTTCAGATTTCAGAATAAAATGATCTTAAGGTTTCAAACTCAAAGATTTTTTTCTTTTTTACTTCTTCTAAAATTACATCAGGTTTCTCTTTTACTAAAAAAAAAAGAGAAATAAATAAATCATGTTAAACTGTACTGTTGTAAAACCGTCAAAAAGTCATAGTTACTTTCACATATTAAAAGTTAAAAGCATTTATCAGTTTTCTGAATTTTCGATAGTATGATACATTTGATAGCATAAAAAAACTGTAGCAAATGTTTTAATTTTAATGTAGAAAATGGAACCAAGTTAAAAGTTTTCAAACTATTGGTTTGTGTTCGTTGCACATGGTAGGTAAGATTAAGCTGCTACTAGATATTCCTTTAAAATCATTTTAAATATCAAAAACTATAAATTTCAGTATAAGGCTTGTAGAACATCGAAGGATCAGATCTTCATAAAAATGTTAGAACCTGGCTTATAATTCTGTTTACTGTTAGATCCTAAGTTTTCTGAGATATTTTCTGAGGTGGGGTAATTAGGGGGTATTAACAAATTGCTAAATGATACTGATAGATGAAAAATAACATCTATTTACAATTTTTTAAAATAGTTATTACAGTGAACTCTCACTTATAAACCGCCTTGTTTATAGGCTCTATTCACTTGTACGAAGATTTTTAATAGTCCCGGCTCATCCCATAGTAAATTTAGGATAATTTCATAGGTTTATGCATCACTCTAAAAATATTATTTCTTTTATGCATGGATTGTTTTCTCACTAGTAAAAACAAAAAAAATCTGAAAAAAGTTACCATTATTATTATTATTATTTTATGAATAAAAATCTTAAGGAATAAATAATCTTTGCTACACATGGAAAAGAAAGATATTTTCGGATATTCCGTCACCATTGCTGTTCCTAGAACAACTCAGCATGAACTTAATTTTGAGTGATGGTATTTCATCTGTTACACTCCCCTACGATGAATGTAGGTAAAAACACATTCAATTACTTATGCTCCCAGGGGAGGAGAGGATGGGAGTCATGTCTTTTCTTTGTTTGATAAATTAAAGGGGGTGTTTAGTCTAGTGACAAATTTAGGAGGAAGGGGAAGGCGGGTGCTTGCAAGTGTCCCTGGAGTACTTTTCAAGCACTAATAAGCTATCTCTCTTTCTTTCTTTTTGATTTTAACAGTTAAGCTGTTCAATTATCATTAAACTTTGACTAGTGCTTCATTTGAGATTTCTCTGTTAACCAAATCGCCAAAAGGTCAAAGATGTGCCTGTCTATTGAAGTCAGCAATATTAAGAATATGAAGGTAATCCATCAAGGACTAAAAAAGTTTTTGCTGAATATTTTAACAGTCCAAAATCGACATTGAAAAGAATTAAAAAAGAAAAGGATAAAGTTCAAACAGCTCAACGAAAATGCGGAGTTCAATCCTTGAAGAGAAACCACATTCCAGGAGGAAAATGTCAAGAATTAGAAAGTGTTGTTTGCAGTGGTTTGAAGAAGCCAGTGCTTCTAATATTCCAGTTAATATTGAGCTGCTAAGACAGAAAGCTGTTCATCTCTTAGAGATTTTGAAAATAGAAAATTTTTCGTCGTCACACGGCTGGGTGGAGAAATTTATGCATCAGCATGGACTAGAAATTTAACCTGAATCTTGAGAAAGTGCAAATGTGGACGAGAATACCGTAGAGCAATGGAACGAAGATTTATCATCAAAATGGGTTTATATTTTTAAGATGATGCCTAAAATAACAGTAGTCTTTAAAGGGGAACCATGTCATGGTGGTAAAAGCAGTAAAGAAAGATTAACTGTTTTGCTACATTGCAATGCAAATGGATCAGAAAAACACCTCCCTTTAGTCATTGAGAGGTAAATTTGATTTGAATAGTTACTATATTTGCTCTATCATTATTACTGTCAACTTATTTTCTTCAGAAATGTTCTTTTCGTGATCTCACTAAAACATATATTGAGTTTAGAATTTTGTATTGACTTTATCACTAATCTTCAGTTATGCACCTTTTTCTGCTGGTCCCCTGGACCGGCGCATAAACAAGACTTAACTGTAATTTGTTATTTCGATGGGCTTCCGTAAAAACTACCTTAATATTTATTGTTTTTTTCGCTTAGCAGTATTCACTATGAGAGTCTAAGAGGTTGTCTGGATATTGGTGAGATATCCTCAAATTGACATCATTTTGGCAAGTAATCACCAAATGTCCTCAAGTTTGGCAACATTTGGTGACTATTCAAACCTAATAAATAATTCTAACTTTTTTTAGAGATTTTTAGTCTAGAGAGTTTTTTGGAGTAGAGGAACAGTATTATCCTGTCCCTGTTTCATGTCATTGGAAGGGTGGAAGGAGAAAAAAAAATCAATGTCTAAAAATGTATTATTTACTTGTTAAACAAAGTGCTAGGAGCTTACTGCTGCATTTATGCTTGGAACACCATTGTTTAATGCTTAAATAATGGAGAAACAAAATTTGCTATTTGTGGTGATAGACATTATAATGTTTTCAGTGTTGCATTTTAACTAGCTCAAGTTTTTTTAAAAGGGCTATTTTTATCATTTTGAATTTTTGACAAACTTTTTACAGTCCAGACTTTTGTGACTCAAATAAGAACATACTTCTGACATAGATATCATTTTATATTATTCTGTGGTTTATAGAAATATATTTTGGTACATATTATAAACTATTAAATTCAAAGGCAGGAATGTTTTTCTTTCTTTTAAAGTAATATTAATAAGGCATACATTCAACCCTTTTAGTCATTAATTTATAATTTATAAACAATATTGTTTTGCTTAAAAATATACACTATTCTGCTCAGATACAGATTTTCTCATAAGGTTATGGTTTTATATTTTTGAAATTCTGTAGACACCTTGGTGTTGTCTAGTTTTTATTTTTCATTGATTGTCAAATTCTATATTTATCACTCTTTCTTTAAAATCTGCCAAATGTTAGGTCAATTCCATTTTTTTCAACTTTTTTTTTACGTTTCAAAAAAAACTTCGATCAAAGTGACATGCTGAAAAATATCCTGCTTATAAATTGGCCCTGTCTATGTTTCAGTAATTACCTTTCCTGGATGGTAATTTTTAATTCATGCTCTTTTTCGAAAAAAAAAATATTGATCTTACTAATAGAATAATGTAAAACCAATGGAAATGCCAAAATAAAAGCGTTATTTCTAGTTTGGTTAGAGGATTTCTCCTATTAAATCTGTTTCATGGGTTATTTTCGATAAAAGTGTGTGTACACAAGTTTAGTTATTTAGTCCTCTAATAAGCAATCTTAGATTAGAACTTGACTCCTTTTAGAGTGAAGGGAGCTGTTAGCACTTGTTTTGCTTGACAGACTCAATCAATATCCCCAAATAATTATATAAGAAGTCATAATCAAATGAAATAAGAAGAGTTGATATTTGTGAAATGGTACTTTCTATTTCCTCTTATTTTATTGGTAGGGTTCAGAGCTTATTAAAAAGATTTTTGCAACTTCCAGTGGTGGATTCTTAATGTTCACTAAGTAAACAGTTTAGCCAGGAACATCATTTCAAGTTTTTCCAGGGAGGGGGGCAAAGGTCCAAACACAATGCAATTTCATTGGAAAACATCAAAAACCATGCCCACTTATATGTAAATACATTGATTTCCCAAAGCGGGGGGGGGGGGGGGCAATTGGCCCCCTGCCCCCCCTAAATGACGGGCCTGAGTTTAGCCCCATACATTTCTTTAGGTTGGTGGTCAGCAAAGATGACATATGTAGCTCTTACTCTGAAGTTCATAAATTTAGTCACAATTTTTATTTTTATTTGTTGGTCTACGTGTCATATTACTTATAGTAATCTATTTAGCATCAAAAATTTATTTTAATTTTGCTCTCCCATGTAAATGTTCTTAGATACTTATTAAATTTATGCTTTCTGCCCTTATTTGTAGCTCTGCTATAGTGTTTTTTTTTTTTTTTTTTTAATTTATAATTTCTATTATTATTATAGCTACATACTGGATGATATATGAACGTTTAAAGAAAACTAAACAAGATCCGACCTTTTATCATCATTTCATTTTTGGAAGCATGGCTGGAGCAGTAAGTTTTTTTTTAATGCTTATTATTATTATTTTTCTAGTACATGTGATTAAAACTTCAAAGTAAATAAATCTAATTTTTGTGTTCAGGCATTTTTATTCTGTAGGGGAAAAAATAATTTAAAACACTTTTCATATTAAGCTAGCGTGCAATATGTTACCTGTGTTTTAAAAGTAGTAAAAACTGATCCCACGAGCCTTTCCAAAGATAACCTAAAACTGCGTTTTTACAACCATACCTTTGAAAATTTTCCAAGGGAGCACCCCCTCTCCCCTTATGGCCAATATTATTAAAGATTCTTAAATTTCTGTTTCGATTTCAAAACAACTCAGAGGAAGGGCCCCCAATACTACTCCTCAAAAAATCATCAGAAGTCAATTAGAATTAGGATTTTAGAGCTTCAAATCTTAAATAAGTGTCAGGCCTCTAACATAACCAAAGGCAGGGTTAGTCATTAGTAAAACAGCCTACAGGTCCCTTAGACCAGTCAATGTGAACATGTACTGGTCCGCAGACAGCATTACTGGTTCGCTCTAAATTTAATACAAAACATGTTTGTACTTAAAATCATTTACTTTATGATTACTTTTATTTTAAATTAAACTTTTATTTCTAACTCTTTGATCAAGCAGTAAAAAAGCACTAAATTTTAACACATATATGTTTAAATGTAAAATTACTGTAACTGCAAATACAGTTAAAAAGAATGAAACATTAATATTAAACAATAATGACAACAAAATAAGTAAAGAGTAAAACATTTTTTTACTGATAAGGATTTGCTTAATCTTTTAAAATGTGCGTTTCTATATGCATACAATTACTTTTCAGAAGTAATATTTTTGCTTTTACTATTAAGTTCACATTGTTCTGCTACTACATGGATACACAGAATCCTTTCTAAACCTTTCTCTTGATTGGAGCCAAAGAGATACTGCAGGCAAGGGATCAAAGCTTTCTATCCCTGCAGTATCTAAATAAAATTCTCATTAAATCATTTAATGCTGAGTTACCCAGCTTGTTTCTCCTGTCATTTTTAACTTCTCCTAAAACTCGGAAACCTCTCTCAGCTTCAGCTGAGGTGCATGGTATAGTGTGGTTAATGCGATTGACGATTTTCTGCAGCTGGGGTCCATTGGTTATTTTTTTTCTCGTGATCCGAGGCGAATTTCACTGGTCTGGGACCAGTGGCCCAGTCGTTATTTTGAACCCTCGAAAGGTATCCTGCAGTGGTGTTATTTAGACTTCAATTTCAAAAAAAACTTATCAAAACTTCAAAAGCTAACAAATCTAATCCTCTTAATATCATCAAAAATCATCTAAAACTGATTTTTTAGATCTATAATTTCAAAAAAATTCCACAAAAGAGCCCCTACCCCTACTTGATCAAAGGTAATCTGCAATTGTGCTTTTGTTGTTACAGTTTCAAAAAATTGCCGACTCCTGAACTTTTTCCCTAACACTGAATTCTACCACTAATTGTGTAAAATTGCATCTCAGAAACTACAATTTCAAACATTTTATATGAAAGGACCCTCATGGAAGTAGCTTTTGAGTAAGGAGTGCTTCAGACGAAGTGATTCTGAGTAAATATTATATTTCTGATTTCATTCAAAGTTGTTAATATTTAAGATCTTGACTCTCTCCTAAACCAAGATCTCAAACATTTTTTCTCTCTATTTCGAGCCTTGCCTGAAATAAGGCTCCAAGTAAAGTTTAACTTTTTATACTGGTTTACATTTTTATTTAATGTTTTCTTTTAAATTTTTTTTTGCCTCTCATTCTTTCAGCAAATATTAATTATGTTTGCTGTGTATATTTTTTTGTGTTTTTAATTAACAAATTAAATATTAATGCCCTTTTGATTGTAAAGTTCACCAAGGATGCTACACCCCATAGGTGCATTGTGTCCACAGATACATTGCACTTGTCTATCTTATCTTAGCATCTTTTTTTTATGCATTTTTATATTAAACCAATGAAGAGTTTTCTTGCACACTATTTTTAGGGGTTTAATCTGCCTTCTGGACTGCTGAAAAAAATCTACTCCCATTCATATTAGTATCGTATATCTTTTCAAAATTCCTATATATTTTTCTATGGATATCCTATATTTTTTCTTTCAAACTCCTATGTATTTTTTTCTCACTTCCTATGACCCCTCTATGCTAATTTTTCAACTTCAACCTTGAGTTTTCCCACCAGTGTGTATGCATATACGTTTGAGTTGAAATCCTAGCAATAGTTTATGCACAAATATACTCAGTACATTGAAATTTTTAATGCTCTAATGTGTGGAGTTTCAATATTATATTTTTTCTATTCAAATTAGACTGCCGCAGCTATAACACTTCCATTTGATGTAATTAAATCTCAAAGGCAAGCCGAGCTGGGAGAAGCAGCTCTTTTAGACCGTAAGTGTTTAAGTTCAAACAACATTTCTTTTAAAAATACCTTGCATACTTTCTTTTTTTGTAGAAGTATGTATTCAAAGTTTGCATATTCCTATGGAGATATTCAATGTTAAATCATTCAGCTGAAACATGATTTTACTCCATGGGTTGTCAAATTTTCATGAAACTTGGTGAGGTGTTCTACCTATAGACATCAGAATAATTGGAAAGACTTAATGTATCGGTTATTTTTGAATTGAAACACTTGTTTTGTCAGAAATTTGTTGCTTAACAAAAAGCATTTTATAATAAAATAAAAAAATAATTTATTGTTTGAACATCATTGATACTACTTTTAAACATCAGTTTAAACAAGTCGGTGCCAAAACAGTTAATAAAATCATTCGTACCCATCTTAGGGGAAAAAAAAGCACTCAATTGAGAAGGAAACTTTTATACAGTTTTTATTCTGAAACACGTAAACAAAGAATGGTATGAATTCTTTTATTAACTTTTGGCACAGACTTCAAAACTGATGTTTAAAAGCAGTATCGATGGTGTACAAAGAATAAAATTATTTTTTACTTTTTAGAGCAACTTACAGCTGTATTTTTGAAGTCGGTTCTACCCAAGCAGCACAAAGGCGTTCAAAACACGTTCTGCAACACGTACAGAGCGCACCAGCCAGCACGTTCAAAACACGTTCTCGCAGCACGTGTTGTCAACGTCTATGTGTCTCATCGATCGATGGTAATATGACACGTCGAAATCTGGTGTTAACCACCTTTTTTTGTCCCAGTTTTGAACGTGGAATGATAGGTTATATTTAGGTTCTGGAAATATGTTTGTTTTCAGTGCTCCCCAGCTAAAAACGTATACTACGTATACCCCAATATCCGGGGCCGTGACGTGTTTTAACCGTGACGTCATTTTTGATCCGCCATTTTTGATCCATGATTGTCGCCATCTTGGTTTTAATTATTTAATTACTTAATTAATTTAATTTAATTATTGATTGTTTAATTATTTTGAATTTAATATATTCATTCCGCGGGATTCGAACGCGGGTCCCTTGCGCCTCCACGCTAACCACTGGACGTTACTTGATCATATCGAGGGAGAAAAATAATACTTTAAAAGAAAATTTTTTTGCAGGAGGCGCCATCTATGAAAGACTAAGGGCGTAAATCATATCATTTTATTAGTATGAATATACTGTTTTTTTACTGAAATGCATGCAAATCTGATTAGGATCTTGGGAGAAAGAGTTGTTTAGGATAAAACTTAAAGTTTCTGCAGATATGATTCCTCCCCCCTTTCTAAAAAGCAGTAATTCATGACCTCAATTCTGAGAAATTAAGCACCTCCTTAAGCCCTGAAATGACACCGTGATAATATTACTGTTTTTACATGTCAAATATCACGTTCCTTAAGCACTGAAATGACACCGTGATAATATTACTGTTTTCACACGTCAAATATCACGTTCCTTAAGCACTGAAATGACACCGTGATAATATTACTATTTTTACACGTCAAATATCACGTTCCTTAAGCACTGAAATGACACCGTGATAATATTACTGTTTTTGCACGTCAAATATCACGTTCCTTAAGCACTGAAATGACACCTTGATATTATTACTGTTTTTGCACGTCAAACATCACGTTCTTTAAGCACTGAAATGACACCGTGATAATATTACTGTTTTTGCACGTCAAATATAACGTTCAAGGGACACTTAGCACCGTTATTTGACCAATAACACCATTTTTGCACCATATTTGAACGTTCTGGTGCTGCTGGGGTACTTTTTTTCTAAAGTGTTTTTATTTCGTTATTTTCAGTGTAAATGTATTTCAGAAACAGTATCATGTTGTCGTCACAATGCTTCATCTCACTTTTCATATAAATTTTTCCTGTTTCAAAAAAAAAAAAAAAAATCTGTATAGATATATATTAACATGTTAATCTGTTAGATTAACATGTTTGAAATTTTAAGCGATTGTCACGAAAAACATATTCTTGTTCCTTTGTGGGATATATTTCTATGCTAATTTAACTAAAGCATGTTTAAAATATAAGTTTTTCAGCCAAATATGTGGTGAAAACTGACCCACAGGATAATCTGCAAAGTGGCTGTTTAATGCCGATTTGTTAGTGCATCACTAATTTTAACCTTTAAAAGTTAAAGTCAAGGACCCTCTTTTAAAAATTTAGATCTTTCTTTGCACAGGGAGAAGCAGAAAACCTAATAGGACCCTGGAAATAGACTTTAAAAATCAGGCATATCAGGACTAAATTTTTTTTATCAGTAAAACTGAGGTCTGCATGTTGCATAATCATATGCCTTGGACGCGGCAAATTTCCTGTAGCTTGAAATTCCATCGGCTGGAGCCAGGTCTGAACTCCAGCCGTAAAGCGGGAGAAAACATCGTCTTAACCGTTACACCACTCTGTTGGCGAAAAGCAGCCAGCTAATGAACAGCAAATCGCTTAGAGTGCCCGTAAAATTTGAAGGTTTCCCTATATTTTTTCAATGTTCCTTTCTCAAACCCTGGATCATAGGATCATGGGACCACCTGGGGGTTGAACCCTTTCAAACAACAAAAAAAAAATCAGACTATTCTGTAAAGCTATGCATTGTCTGTTCACTCCTTAAAAAAAAATATGTCGGTTGACCTGAGAACCTCCTCTGTTTTTTCATTGGTTAACATTTGCATGTTCAGCAACCGTACATACATCTGCAGTTTTTGCTATATAAGGCATTTTTTAACATGAAGAGTTAATTATTTTTTGCATTTCGTTCAGAAATGTACTGTTAAATGAAATTTAATTAAATTCATGATTCACAGCCATTAAAATAGCTTTAAAAAAACTTTAAACAGCAAAATTGAGCGTAACTTTGGGCAGTGGTTTGTGCTCAAGAGCCATTTAACCCTCCAAAAACTCCAAAACTTATTGTATTGCCAAAAACTAAATTAAAATGGTACAAAATTATGCAATAAAATTGGTGCAGTTTTGAGTTTTATTTAAATTAGAGATGATCAAAGTTCCCAAGTTAAACAAAGATGTTCTCTACTTAATCAAAGAATGTACTAACATATGAAATCGGACTTTTTGCACTATAAGGGCATGATTATTAGATAAACTAAAGTGCGGATAAAGAACATCCAATTTGATTACAGGCTTTGTTTTGATAACATTTGGAATGACTGTTGAATTGGAGAACTCACAACTTTTAAACTTGCATTGTTCTATCAGGTATCCAATAGACAGTAAAGCATGAAGTTTATAAATAGAAGTAGATGCATTTATTAGCTGGCAATGATGCCAGCTTCCTCTCTACAATTTTTAATCATGTTTTAATTACTTTCTTACAAAAATTCCCAACAGCTTTTGGAAGTCACAGATTATTTGTTCTTAGATTTTTTTTTTCATAAAACTAACTTACCAATTTGAAAACAATACCATACCATATGCATGAGTGCAAAACTGAAGGAGGGAGGAGGGTTAGTTATTGGACAGACTGGCACCATCAGACTTTTGAAAGAGTTGTTTTCAATGGTGCTTTCCTCTAATATTGGGGGGGGGGGGATTCCGTCTCTCATAGAGGATCCCCTTAGTATTGGGGAGGGGGGGAGGGGCCTGTCTGCTATATGATCTAAGAACACCCTATTTCTTGTCTAGACTGATTGATTTGGGTTTGACTTTTCTGGTTCCTTACCCATTTTTCATGCAAAAGGTACTGAGACTAATTCTGTATCTTCATTATTCTCTGCATGACACTTGCTGTCCTCCATTTTATTTTCTTGCTTAAAAGTTAACTTCAACAGTCATTCTTATCTGCAGAAGCAGACACCAAATCATTCATACCTTTCTATCATTTTTGTTCGTCAACTCCCCCCCCCCCTCCGAAAAAAGTTGGAAATTTTTTTTGACCCACCTTCAAAGGTACTTTGAAACGAAAAAATAATCTTTAGAGATTGTACCAGAAGTATCAAAAACCATCTAGTTAAGCAAACTTGAACTTCTTCCTCTCCAAAAAGATTGCACTACCCCACTTTTTATCTATAATAATGCATTTTTGGCACACTCTACCTTAGTCTCTTATTAAATTTTGTAAGATGTGGTTGCGTCAATAGTTTCGAATAACCAAAATTTTTCCAAAACATGTTGAGCAGTTCTTAGCACTGCTACTTAACTTGAATTTCACTGATTTTGAACCACTCATTTTTACCAATGTTTGCTTTGTAGAGCAAGCTTGTGTTGTTCCTTTCACACACACAGAAACAAGATATCCTATTTGTATATCATTGTTGCCCATATTTTTCGTGATTTTTAAGAAAGCTGTAATCATCAAATCTGAATTTATTTCAAGTTGTTACACTTTGACATCCTGAAGTTTTAAAAGCAGCCATTTTCTCTTTCTCGCTCTGAAAGTTTTATACCTAGCTGAATGACTACTAAAATAGAATGCAAGGTCCCTAATTGTTTATTAAGCACATATATTGGTATGCTGTGCCATGTGCAGAGCGAAAAATATACCCAATTTGCTTTGTAGAAAATGCAAACATAGTTGTCCTGAGTACACTGCTCAAAACAATTAAAGGATATTGCAAGTTTTACATAAAATAAAGGTATAAGAAATCTTTTTAAACACAAAATCTAAGAAAGAAGTTACAAATGCAATTTTTTTCTCACTTTTCAAATTCTGGAGTATACTAATTTGGAGTTTGACGTCGGAAATGGCGTTTTAGTGGTAACGAATGAAATTCAGATTTCAACTTACTGAGAGATTAAGCAAAAAGCAATGATTTGCTTGTAGTAAGCAATGTGTTTCGATGAGGGCGACATTTCAACAAAGTCGTTTAATCAAATCAGAAGCTTTGACACTTTTTGGTTGATTATTAAGGGGCCAAACAAAAGTCAAAGATGCAGAAGCCACATTGTGTAATTTTCAGGACCTGGAACTGATTTTGAAAGACTGAAAATACAGTGTAATGGAAATGGCAAGGTTGTAGATGTGTGATAATGCCCAATAAAGAGATCGATAATTTAACATTAACGACTCAGATATGCCTAAGTATGGATGCCTCTTTTCCTTAATAGCACTTTCATTAGGTTACTTGTGTCACAATTTAGACTCAAACTCTCTGAAGTTATCTCTATGCTGTATGTATGTATTCTCATTATCAAAAGTATGTGCTAAGTTAACACCAAAGCACTGTGTGGCCCCCAGAGAGTGGGAAAAAGAGCCGGTGAACTAGTGAGCAAATACATGGCACACTTCTTTTCTCTGACATGTACCGTTTTCTGAATAGGCACATTTTCATCTGGAGGGACCATATCACTAAACATAATACTGCATTCATGACCGGAAAGGTCAGATTTGTGGTGCCGGAAGGATGGTCTTTGCTGCTAGTACACAGGCTGTGTTTCTCACTCCCGCGTTGCCTTAACACATACCACTGACAATGGGGATATACATCTACAGCATAGAGGCAGCTTCGCAGAGTTTGAGTCGAGTTTGTAGCACCAGTAGCCAAATGAAAATGCTGTTAAATAAAAGTGGCATCTATACTTTGGCATCTCTGAGTCATTGATGTTAATTATGGATCTTTATTGGGCATTAATCCATATTACAATATTGAAAATGCAAGTTGATGGCAAGGGCAGTCTTTTAAAATCATTTCCATTCTTAAAATCTCGCAATGGGAATTTAACTTTTGTTTGGCCTCCCAATAACCAATCAGCAACTTTCAAAGCTTCTTATTTAGTTTAATGACTTAGTTGAAGCATCTCCTTTGTCAAAAGTGTGTATTTAATGTAAATCATTGTTTTTCACTTATAATCTGAGTAAGTTGAAATCCGAATCTCATTCGCTCCCGCTAAAACGTCTTTTCTGATGTCAAACTCAAAATTAGCATACTCCATAGTTTGAAAAGGGAGAAAACATTGCATCTGTAACTCCTTTCATTCCTTTTCTGTAAAAAAAAAAAAAAAAAAAAAAAAACAGCAACAAACCTTTGGACCTTTATTTTATAAAAAACTTGCAACATCCTTTAAATGTTTTGAGCAGTGTATTTTGTCTATATTTTATGCCAGACTGAATTCCTACTGTTTTCAGATGAGTATTAAACTCCCATCTCTACTAATAATAAAGCTGAAGGTTTGTCTTTCTTTCTGTCACGCGCATAGCGCCAAAACCGTTCGGTCGATTTTCAAGAAATTTGGCACAAAATTAGTTTGTAGCTCGAAGTTATGCACTTTGAAGCGATTTTTCGAAAATTCGATTTCGTTCTTTTTCTATTCTAATTCTGAGTGAAAATTCGATAAAATAGGGAAAAAATATTTCATACACATTTTCAAGTCTTATGTCATTCGAAAGCTTGAAATTTTCTGCTAAAAATGATGTCAGAAGTTTCTACGAGCATTAGAAGAGCTGAAATAGTTGTTCTTAGAATCCCGGAAATTCAAGGCTAACCTTCAGCAAAGCAAGCCAAACGATTTTAAAATGGTTGAGCTCGAGGATAAAATTTGTTTGAAAATAAAGATGAAATGAAATATTTTATCAACGGAAATCAACTTTTCATGTTATTACCATGGTTACGTTTTTATTTCGTTTATTTGTTTCGTTCTTTTTCCCTTAGTAGTTTTAAAAATGTATTTGTTTTTGTAGCAATCCAAACTCCAAGCCTTATTAAAATTAGTCAAATGAAATATATTAAAACCGTGATAAGATGGCACCTGTCAATCATATGACAAATCGAGTCCTTTCCTTAAAATAGGTATAGAGAAGGAAAAAACTGACGCGTACCATTTTTATGAGTTTAGAGATATTTTGGCGATCTGACAAGTTGTATAGAAGAGGGAATAATTCTTTAACCAAATGAGGTCAAAAAAAAGAGACAACATGACAGTAAACCGTTCTAAATTTATCGTCTGCAAAACATATTTTACTTCATTATAAATTTATTTCAATATAAATTGCAGTAAATGGCTTGAGTGAACGAATTTAGCTTTTAATTTATCGTTTGCTGGTTGATGTTTGTCGATGTTTATTGTCATTGTGAAGAATACTGCACGAAATTTCTTTGACTAATACTTAACATTTTTAGGATCAGTTGAGTTTAATTGAAAAAAGTGTTCCAGATATATTTTTGCAATGTGATTATTTATTGTTGGACTGTAATTCGCAGCAGTAATTGCATTTAATAAATAATAAAAGACAATATTAAAAGTTAATTTTTTTGGCGACTGTTTCACAATTTGGCATTCAATTCTATTTCAGTATATTTACTGGTATTGTATTGCGATATAGCAACGTTCCTTCTAAAGTGTGTCATTTCGGAAAATGTATCATTTTGAGTTTGAAGTTTTGGAAAGAAAACTTTCTTCTCCTTTTAAACTTTGGTAAGATTTCTGTTGGTTTCTGTGAGCAACAAAATTGTTCTTATTTTCTCTTTTGGCTTTTTTTTGTGCACCTCCCCTTGGGGTTGCATTCGAATGTCCCCAAGGGGTTGTTTTACCCCTTTTATGGGGTAAATCAATGTTAATTTCAATGCAGACAAAAGTGATATGAATTGGTGCGACCACTTGGCGATATATCGCCAAGCTTTTGGTCGCCAAGTGTTTGACGCCAATTTGGCAATATATCGCCAAGCTGGCGACAAATTTGGCGAAACAAATTATTTTTTGATTTAGGTTCAATTTAGCGCTATTGGCGATATTTCGCGAAAAATCCACTGAATGATGTTAAAATCGGCAATATTTAGGAGATAAATCATTGTAAAACATTTTTTTGCATTGTTTCTTGGCAAACTAGGGATGTAAATGTTTGAATTGTTATCTTGCTCACTCCAAGCACCATTTTAGCACTTAAGGCATCTACTAAGAAATATGCATGTAAAAGGAAGTAGTGTGGGGTCCATACCAAATTTTTATATCATACTTTGAAGGAATTATAGTTGAATTATAACTAAAATAGAGTATTTTTTCTGCTATATCAATTTTTTTACAAATGAACTTTTAATTTTATACCACGGGCAAAGTCGTGCGGGTACTGCTAGTAATTTACATAAAAACTAATGAAATTTTTCTTCATTTACTGTAGTTTTCCAGCTATGAAATTTCGGATAGATTTGCCGGCCAGTTGTAGTCGAGATTAAGTAGTTTTTTTCCTTTGTCCTTATAATTTTAGCACTAGCAGGATTCTACTATAATTTTTCATGTAAAATTGAACATTTATAAACATTGAATATTGATCGGGTTTTTGTTTCAGGTAAAGTACAAACAAGTACTTTCGCTTTAATTTCTAAACTGTACAAAAAAAGTGGAACCAAAGTCATTGTTTGCTGGTAAGTGTCTTATATTTTCACAATTGCTTTTAAAAGTAAACTTATTGAATTTTATTTGTAAACTTGCTATTCTGTGGATGATAAAGTTGTATAAAAAAGGGGTTTTCTTTTTATGCTAATATCCTTATGTATAATTCCCAGTGTTTTTTTTTGTGCAG